>PTEX01000073.1:3001709-3031436 GCA_003342815.1 Eudromia elegans | reverse complement strand
TCTCCTCTCCTCTCCTCTCCTCTCCTCTCCTCTCCTCTCCTCTTTTGCTTTTTAGAAAACAACAACAAAAAAGAACTCTGAAGAAGAGACATGGCTCTATATTTACACAGCTAGAAAGAATATTTGCATATGAGGAAGCCTTGTGTGTTTGCTGTGTAGACTAGAAGAGTGCTCTGTGATCATATATTCAGGACCTGTGAAGGAGGAAAATGAGCAATGACATATCTTTGATTGACTTTCGTGGAAGAAAGTGGTCCCATGTTTATGTCTGCTGCTCAAGCATGTATACCAAAGGCTAAATAAATATTTATCAATATATCCTAAGCTCTGTCATCTGTTTGCTAATTGTCTATCTTCCCACAAGCCCAAAAGGATTATTTGGCTATCTTTTATGCAACTTTAAAGAACAAATCCAATTGAGTAATAAAGCATCTAGCAATCAATTTTAAAGACTGGGTATATGAAATAAGGCCATGAGCAAATGAATTTGATGTAATCAGATGTTTAGTAGCATTTATCTTATTTCTGAACTAAAAAATAATTTCTATTTTATTTTTGGGGTGCAAACACAGTATCTTCTCTTTTAGAAGAGAGTTCAGAAGTCAAAATAGAGGCAGGAGACTGGTTGAAAGGAGTCTGACTTTTATATCTGTCCAGCCTGGCTCAGTGTCAGTATACATTTGGTATTTTGCAGTCCTTCCGAGTTCTTCTTGCCTTACTAATATCACCTAATAATTATGATTTGCTTAGCTCTACTTGACCCAAGTTTGGAATGTTAGGTGTGTGTATTAGAAATTTGAGAGTCAAATGGTTTACCACTGGAACCAAAGATTTGCCACTCCTTGTGTGATATTCTCAGAACCTGACTTGTTATTAATGGAATTCTCTTTGCCACCTGCTTGATGGGATGGATTTTGTGCCTGCAAGCTGATATAGAGGAGATGAGATGGAGTATTAGATTTTATTTTTTATATTTTTAGAAAACTTCATTCCTTGAGAAAGTTTGCAAAATAGTCTTTCATTAGCTTGTTAATTCAGTCGTTTTCCCCACTGTTGATTATCCTGTTTATTAAGACATCCACATCTCATGGCTGAATGTGGAGAGGTTCTGACTGGGGCTCTGCAAGTCACTGGGGGCGAGGGCAGCCATCCCTTTAAAAATAAATGGCCTGATTTTTGTGCTTTGGAAGAATTTTCATTCAAGTAAGAAAACCGCCACTGTCAGATGGTGATGGAAGCATTACTGTAGCAAGGGGACATTAATGAAGATGCATCCAGCAATGCAAATTGTTACCATAGCTACAGGATGCTAAATGTTTATAAATAAATAAATAAAGTCAGACTGTATTGTTTAGATTTCTCAATGGGAAAGTAATAATTTTGGCTCATTCTTCCGTTCTGAAATGGATATATTTCATCTACTTTCTACTTAAAACTTTATTGTAGTGTTCTCTCACTGACCAGGTGTATTTCTTTATGTCCTTATCAGCCAGATTTATTTTTATTCTAGAACAAATATTTTCTCTCCGTTCTTTCTAAATTCTTTTGACATACCTACATAACTGAATAGAACATAATAGTCTATAGAATTTGTAAGCACTCTTTAAACTTTGGTAGTGGGATGTAAGAAATGGTGGAATTAATGTTGGAGTTACTGTGGCGCTTAGTCAGACTGCTGTCCACTGCGGGAGTGCCATGCAAAAAGGGAGTTTCATGAAAATGCAGATGCATCAAAAGGCTTAAAATTTGTATTAAGAGCCAAAATAAGTGGACAAAATAAAGTGTTAGAAAAGGAAGGGGTTTGAGGTAAAAAGGAATGTCAAAACAAGCGTATTGTAATACTAGTGGCAGTTGTGACTATATAGCCACATGGCCTTGAGGGATATTGCTTTTTTTTTTTCCGGTTTTATCACAGTTGTTTCCACCGTACTGATATTTACAGAGCATTTATAAGCCAACAGAATTAGCTGGCCTGGGGAAATGGGGAGGGGGAAAGCTATGCTGTGGGGATGAGGGCTGCAGTTTGGGTTTGTGTCCCCTTCTCTTTGCCCAGAAGCAATCATTAGATTCCACTTATTTAAACACACTTCTTAGGCAACATAGGAAGGGTTAAGGCAACCTGGCAGGAGTTCAAAGGTGAGAGATTTCTCATCGCTACAGGGCGCACGGATGAGAGAAAAATTGCAGCTTGTGCTGGTTCAGCAGGGTTCTTCTTTTGTGTGTCGGAAAATAGTGTCCTGGCACAGGCTGGGGAAAAAATAGAGTTTTGGCACTGGATAATTCTGTAAATGATCTAATAACTCATTAGTTTATATAGGAAATGTGGCAATTGTGTTCCTGTTTCGTTTTCTCCTTAAAGTGTGTGTCATCAACCTGAACATATGGAATATTGGTTTTGCTCCCATAGTGGGGCTTGTTCCTTACTGCAGGATCACACACTGCATGTTGTATTGGCACCATCTGTTCCTATTTTAAGTATTTAGATTAATGGTCTAGCATTAATCCAGTGTCTCAAACTATTAAGAGCACTAGATATGTGGAAGGGGAGACAAAGAGCAACTGCTTTCCTCCAGGAAAAAAAGTTATCATTCTAATTTGATTTTTCACTTTAAATATTACACAGATCTGGGCCAAATATGCTAATGCAGTTCAAGCAAGCAAAATATTCAGAAGTGAATAATCCATGAATATACATAACAAATCATATTTAATTACATTTTGATGTCTGGATAGAAGCCAGTGTGTTTTGTCAAGTCTCATAGGGAAACTGCACATGCTATTTATGCATCATTTCATAAATTGTTTTACCACCATGCTTAGCCCTGTTCTTCAGGCAGATTTTAAAACTGATATCAGTTAAGACCAGCACTGTATTTAAAAGGAAACCCAAATTTCAGTATAAAAGTGCCAAAGAAAATTCCAGTGGAATTACTGCTCTGTTCAACTGAAAACTTTGCACAGCCTTTTCAATTGTATCTTTTCCTGCTTCTCTTAATGTAATAAATTCTCTGCAGTAAGATACTGCCTGTCAGTATTTTATTTGTTATATTATGTATTCTTAGAAACTACCTCTAGCCTTCTTTAGAGAGCTGCATGCATTACATTTGCTAATCATTTGGCATTTATGGCGTATCAGCGTTGTGTATTGTGAAGGTGCGCTATGTAACTGTTAGAGTTGTATGAGTATTTAATAACAATAATGCATAGCTGTCCTACATGAAAAAGCTGTATTTTCTGTGCAGTGGGCAACCATGTGCACATTTGCTAAATATGTAATCCAGCTTTTTAATGATAAACTAACTTTTTTTTCCTCGGTTTTCCTATCACTTTAAGGGATTCTAAATTTGGTGCTTGGTTATTTCTGTGCTTAACCCTTTTGTCTGTTTCTCTACAATAGCAACTACTTTACTTTCTGTAACTCTGTAAATGGATCAAGATAAATATTTTTAAAACATGTCCAACTAAGGCAAGGACAAAATTCAGAGGAACCAAGAAAAAGGAACTATTTCAAAATATATTAAAATTACGATAAGTTAGCTACATTGTAGCTTTAGTCACTCATTGCTTGTATATATGTGGTGTAGAAATGTGTGAGCTTGTCTTAGCCAAAAAAAAAAGCGCAACATTTCAGACATTAATTTGCACAAATATTCAGTTTCTTATGTATCCTTAGTCTTGCTAAGACAATGTTTTGATTTTGATATAAAACTACTCTTTACTCTTATGTATGTGTAGCTGACTTCATGGCAAGAGATGACAAATTAATTCTGCTTTATTTGTCATGCAGGCCAGCAAGCCCCCCAAAATTAAACAAAGTAAGACTCATTGAACAAAACAAAATATTGGAAGGGAGTCAGAAATGGGGATTAAACATGACAGTTGGTTTTTTTCCCTTCTTGATCAATGATAATGAATCTAATCTAGTTTTAACTACAGCTTCAAACCTGCATGAAGCCTTGAGATAAGGGGGCTGACTTTCCTGGAGTGTTAGACATCCATATCATAAGCAGTGGCTTCTTTTATGCCAATTATTTCCATCTGTATGTTTGTAAACTCTACAATTTTGTAGTTTCATGGCTGAGGCAGAGTCATCCTTCTGCAAATAGGTTCTTCTCCAGGTTCTCCTCCTTTAGGAGCTGGCTTTGGTGGAGTAGTGCTGGCAATCGTGAGCTGTTAATGAACTGCAGTCATTAACTGCTGTTAACGTTTTGTGTCCTTCCTGAGATAAGTTCTTTGTCATAGAACCTGAGGTTAAATGTCTGCTCTTAGTCCTGAGTTTACTTCAAGGGAATTTCTTTGTTTCTGCTCTGATAGAAAGTGACCTTTTTGGCATTAAATATGTGATCTAAATATTTCATAAGGAAAATGAAGTTTCATCCATCACAAATTGCCACATTTGGGTTACATTTTCTAATAGTATTCCTTTAAAAAACTTTCTACCACTTTGGAGCAAGAAAATTTTGAAACTAGAAGATGGATGATCTGTAACATATGGGTGTATTTCAGGCCCTTGGGAAATATATGCTCTGCAGGATACTTGGACCAGTAGTAGCTTTTGTGTTCCTAGTTCCTTTCATGGCAGAGAGGAAGGATGATGGAGGAAGAGGGAAGATGGTAGCTGAGAGGAGAGTAGGCCTGTATTTTTTTTCTTCTGTTTTTCCCTAGAAATCCAGATCGCTGCAAGAATACAAACAGCGTCGCAATAATTTTAATAGCTATTTTTAATTTAGGCAATTGATTTTAATTCATGTTTTACGGGCAGTGTTTGTTCTTGTGAAAACTGGGTATTGCTTTGTTTTTCTACATCTGCTGTAACTGCGATTGTCTAGACCTTTTGCTTAACCATCAAGATCTTGCCAAGTGTTAGAGGTTTAACTTTTAAAACATGAAACAAGGGGTGATAGCCTTGCGACATCTGTTTTTGAAGGAAAGCTTATGTTTACCTCACTCATTGCTTTATACCTTTTATATCACCAAGTTCATTATATGCACCTGCACTTTGAAAAATATCAGTGAGGTACTTTACAATTCACTGGGGAGCCATGTATGGAGAGAGCTAAATAAAACCTCCTTGGAGACCAAGAGCTTTAGCCCTGAGAAGTCCTTCTCAGGTTTCATCCCAACTTTCATCGAACTTAAACTGTATAGGTGCATCTTCCTTACCTTAGGTACCTCAAGGTCTGTTTCTGTGCATCTTAGGAAGCACTTCCTTGTCACCACAAAGTGGCCTGGCAACCAAGTAGGGGCTAAGAGCAGCTGGAACATGGGACAGGAGCCACCCATAAAGTTCCCAGTCTTTCTGTATAAGATCCATGCAGGAGAAGCAGTTTCTGTTCAAAATGGACCTGATGCTTCTTTCCCTTAGAGGGGACATAGAGGAACCCAGCTGAACTCAGTCAGCTGCATGGTAGTATCCTTCCTTAACCAAAGGTGAGTTATCTGACGGAAAGATGAGGTAGTCTAAATATTTGTTCAAAAAGGACCATTATCTTTCTGAAACAAGTATGAGCTGCCTGCTTTGAGGAGAGAAAGTTGTCTGTGTGTCTTTGAAGAGGTCTTTGGTGAACTTTTGGTTACCTGAAGGCAAGTGTCTTCTTACAGTGTCCTGGGGTTAGGCAGCTCTACAATCATGGTAATCATGCTGATGCTGTTCTCATCCTCCCCATGTGTTTTCAGGCAACCTTGCTACCTGTCTTGGGGATCCATTAGGTTAGATGAGTCTTCTGGTGTTGCTGCGCCAAGTGAAGGCGTGTGGCAAACTACTTAGGCACCTGCAGTGTCATTTAGAACATATTACTAGGCTCCTTCAACCTGCTTAGTTTCTTAATGTTTGATTTTAGCCTGCCTACCTAAAAAAAACATGAAAAAAAAATCCTGAAATCGCATGTGTCAGAAGTAGTCCTGCTTTGCATCCATCCTTCTGTTTGCCAAGTTGACTGGTGGCATTCGCATCTCACAGCCTTAAACCTGGGTCAAGTTCTTATTATTTAGGCATTTTAAAGCTCAGTGGCACAGAGCCAGCAGATATTGGAATAGATGAACATTTGAGCAGCTTGGATCTTGAGCCTTATTCCTAGTGCTTCATGAAATATAGCAGACTTCTTGTAACTAGAAATTCAGTATTTCCAGGTATGGTCTATGTGTGAAGTTTCTTTCCACTGCAGCAGTTTTGCACTTACATGGCTTCATGAAGTCAATGGCATTCTTTGGTGTAATGCTGTTTAGTAGATCAACTTTGCAGATTGGGAGTATCATAAGCCTTAAAATTTTGGAGACTGTTATTGTTTGTTTATTGGTTTGTATTTCCCCATCTTCATATTCTTGGGAGATTTTTGGGGGTTTTTTTTTAAGGATTTTACTCAGAAGAAACCAAACACAACGTTCTGGGTGTTTCTCCTGTGCCTGTATCATGCCCTTCTCTCAACCGTTGTCTCATACTGCTTTGTGGACGAGATAGACTGTGCGGGTTTTTTTGTTTTGTAATGGTCATTCTGTAAAAATGCTTTCGTTATACTAAATTTTATATCATTCTTTTTTAATGAATTCAGAGTCTACACTCCGTCCAAAACTTTTTAAAACCTTATCCATTTCAAGTGAAAATTTTCAAATATATTCTGAGCCAACTATATAGAAAAAAAGTTTTCCACTAACTTTCAGAGAAATGTTTTGGAGATTTTTTTTTATGATGTTACATACATCAGTGACTAAACAAGGTCTTTTTCCTGCTCAATTCAATATTTGAGTTGGAATGATACATTTTTGGAAAAATCAATGTAATTGCAATGTAAATAATTTGTGAAAAATATTTCAAATGAATAAAACAAAAGACAAAAATATGTACTAAATTATTATTTTTAAGCAGTATATAGCAATTTATAAAAGAAAAACTAGTATTTAAACTGCAAATAATTTTGAGCACAGGTGATGAAAATTTCTGCATTAGGAAAGCAAGTACATAAATGCTCTACAGTGGCATTTCCTTTGGAAGTAAAGCCACTTTAGAACATTAGGTCTCTTAAAGTATTATAAAATGTGATTTAATAATCATAGAGGGAAAAGTTTGAGCCTGGATTTTCATTGCTCGTGCTATATGTTCATCTCTCAAACTGTACCATAGTTCAAATACACTAGGTGGCAAATTTATGTATTTATGTTTCCATATGTAATCTTGTTTGATTATATGAATTTAATTCTGCAGCTATTTCCTTTAGATTTCTGAAATGAAAATGTATGATATACATTTTCTAAGGAAGAGCTTCAATTATTCTGTAAATAATGGTATTTGGATATCAAATACTTGGTGATTTTAAGTTTGGAGTAACTGTTCTCTGACATCTCAATGAGCACATTTTTATTATGTCTTTTAAAAATGCTTCACTTCAAATGCATCTGCATCTATCTTGTCCTGAGGTTTTATTTTTGCTTACAGTGCCCTCACCTGTAACTTTGGGCCAATTGCAGAACTCAAGCAGTGAAGTGGAACTTTGGTCTTTGAATCCGTAGCTGAAGAAAGCATCTTTCCAAATGTATTATTTTGACAGCTAGGAACGGCTAATGTGTTCCAGCTGACTTGTATTAGTTTGCAAGATTATACTTCAAACATAACAGTGGCTTTTAGTGTACCCTAAACGCAGTTTATTTTTATGTCAAATCTCAGCTGTGTGCTTTTACTCGGTAATGCAGACTGAAAGCCCTAATGAAGCCATTCATTCGCACTTCAATTACAGTTACCTTCCCTAATTTAACCATTTGTCAAGTTGTGGGACACAATGGATCAAAATAAAAAGGCATTTGGGGTGAGGGAAACAAAATAGTCTAGCTGCCATTTCTGTCAGGCTTTCTTTATTCTCCTTTCTGCACTTCTTTACATGGGGCATTTGCCCAGGTAAAATCTTTCTCAGAGCTTGACAAGAATGGTAAGCACAGATGGCTCTTCATAATTCAGGAATAATTTAGGAAACTTTTTAGAAACAGACAGGAAATCTGGGAAAGGTTATGAATTTAGTCTTTTATATTTGAAACAACTTGATAAAATCCACCCCCTCTAGCCACCAAATCATGATTCAATATGAACACAAACTAGATAGGTAGGCTTTTTAGGCGTAAAGCAGATATAGTTCATTCTTAGGTTGTCTTGACTCAATATACAATATAGATATTCCTCTAATGTTGAAACCAGTGCATGAAGGGGAATAACTTTTCCTTGACAGAGGAATTTGAGTCTGGCAGGATCTAATTGATGGCAATCCTGAATTTCTGAAATTATCCATCTTTGGGAACTTTTCTCCCTACATGGTCTGCCAGAGCGTGGCTCTTCAGCCCAGATCTTGGTAATCGGGTTACAGAAGCAGGTCCCCAATTCAAATTAAAACAAAAAGTTGCTTTGTTTTTTTTTAAAAAATGGGGAAAAAATGGGAAAAAAATGTCATTCAGCTACATTTTGAGTAAACAGATGATAGACGAGGTGAACGCATATGTGGAATTTTGTAGGATTCCTCCATTGCTTCCTATTTGTTTTGTAACTGTATTTGTATACATGTACAAATAACGATATATGTGTATGTATGTGCACATAGTTATTGTTCTCCTGTAATACTTAAGAGTTTTAGGCCAGGACCCTACTATTTTCTATTTTTTTCTTTTGTTTTATACATTTTTTTCTCCTTGTTCCCCAGTTCTCAAGCATTAACCTTGCAGTGCAATAGAGAGACAATGAACAGTGAGGAGCTACTTCTTTAAAAAAATGATTTCAATAAATATTTATTTTATGAACTGTTTTCTTTTTTTTCCCGGCTTATTGTTTTCAAATAATAATTTTACTTTTTTTGTGGGGGGGAGGGGAGTGCACAACCTTTTATTTCAATATGAGGTATTACGGACCATCTTCTTCAAATTTTATTCCTATTTACATATTTTATCTATTTTTTTTTTTTCCGAAGCAGGAGTTTATTTTAGAAATTATGTCTAAACTGATGACTGTTAATATAGGTGGGTTTTTTTGATCATAACAAGCATTGGGAGGTAGCATGCAAACAAGAGACAGAAAGGAACTCGGGAATTTTTGCTGTCTTGTAATGGGCCAGGCTTTATAACTTTGGACAAGGAATTTGGTTTGGCCTTCCGAAAATGGAGATTAGAAGCTCTGGAAGTAAAAGCCTTCCTTTGAAAGCTTCAGCTTCGGTCAATAGGTTGGATGTTAGTGAAATAAATACAGTAGCTTTTGTTAGTGAAGCAAGGTTCTGTTTCATGTGATTGAGGAGTGGAAGAATTTCTTCAGAATTCCATTACCATTCCCTAAAGAGCAAGTTTGGGCCAGTATAACTGTTTTGCAGGTCACTATTATGGACTGTCATGATAAATGTTGTAATAAAAATGGTGTTTTGTGATGACCAAATACACTGACAAACTATCTTTTGCACAGGACATGCATTTTTTCCTTCCTACTTTTTAGAATTTTATTTTCTTTTAAGCGCCAGGAAAATTTTATTTCCTGATATTTTTGTTTCCAGCATGTAAAGGAGATTTCTGTATATACCAACATATTATTTCCTTTTCTCCTTCTGTAGAAATGTTTGACTGGTATTTTTTCTGCAATGCAGAATATTGACTTTTTGCTTTGTAAGTTTAAAAAACACCATAAGTGTAATTTTTTCTCCTTTGTAAGGAGTCCTTTATATGAATCATTCATTAGCAAAAAGTCCAAACCAGTAGATACTCAAAAATATTTGAGAAAGATCTACTGTGAAAGTTTAAACCACCATATTAAGCCTCCAATAATTACCAGGAAAAAAAAAAGAAGACTGTACAAGAGGAAACAATCGCCTGTCAGTACTGCAAACCTATTCACTCACAAACTTTTGAGTCAAGAAGGACACATGTTTCTAGTCAACTTGGTTTGTATGTATATAATGGCATCTATTCTTTATCCTTCGCTGTCAAGTGCTTACTTTGTAATTAACCTCACTACTGGCTGAGTATTTAGCTCCATAATTTGTTTCAAAGATCTCTATATGTAGGTTTATAGAAAACCTTGCTGATGCACTGCATTTCATATGTTATCCATGATAAGTAATAAATCATATGTTCTTGCTGTATATATTTTACTATACCTAACGCAGTGTAAAATCTTGATATAACTACTTAATGAAAGTATCTGATGTTTCTCTCAATTCATAGTATAAAAAATTGAGAACGATCTCAAAGATGAGATATTCTTACATAGTGAGCAGTGCATGTGAAGCCACCAATGAAGTGCAAGTCATCTTAACTCAGTAAAATGCATAGATCAGCAGTGATTTTGTTCCTCTGTCATGGAATAAAATAGGTTTTTAATAAATAATGTATTTGCTGTTTGTTTTCCTTTAAATGAAATTCAGGTCAGTTTTAGGACTGTGAAAATAAAATGCAAATAGAATACTTATAACAGTGGTTCAATCTAGTTGTCCTTTCTCTCCTCATTCATTATACATAAATCACCCTTGGACTGACATTAGTTCAAACACTTTCAGTTGTGCTTCATCCTGAATAGCCATTTCTTTAAACCATTAATTGATTCAAAATATATATATAAAAGCCCCTCTATCAAGTATCCTACGGAGAAAAAAGATACCTTTATATGGAAAGTCCATAGCAAATTGGAAAGTATTAGGATTGTTTGAAAGGAATATTAGAATGAGTGACTCTCTTCTTGAGGTTGAATTTTTCAAAAGTTATGTGAACTGAACTTAAATTTGCAAACATCGCTTCAGAATTATTTTAGAGAGTCCATAGTATATATATGTCCATCATTGCGAAACTATTTTTTTATGGGGTTTTTTTGGTGTGTTTTTATGTAACTATTACTTACTTTCTTGGATTTCCCTTACTGGATTTCCCCTTTTCCCCACTGTTATCCTTACTGTGTGAGGCAACTTCAATGATTTTGCATAATACCAGGTGGGAGATAAGTGAAAAGGTGTAAATCCTCTCTCTCTCCCCTTTTGGAGAAGGATGCTACTTGTTACAATGGTCTTTGAAAATCCTGTGTGTCCATTTCGTCGTCTTAGTACCAAAACATTTGAATATCCTATGTCACCGTGACTCTGCATTTGTAATAGCCTTGGTATTTGCATGAAACATTATCTTTTTTTACATAATCTCTCTAAAATTCATTAAAGCAAGTTTCTCATTAATTTTTAAAAACAGAGTGTAAATTAATTCTTAGAAACATTTGTTCTTGTTGTAGAATATAAGAATCACAGACTTCCAATAGCTGTAATACCTTCTGTGCTAACAGTACCATACTGATATGCAAACTTCGGAAGTTCAAATATGCAACTGTCTCGTACAAATGTACTTATTGTAATGAAAGATATTAAGCTTTCATAAGGCCATTGATCTGTGAGGATGTGTGTCTTTATATACCATTTCTATGCTTCTTCTAAGAAAGATTTGAGCCTCAGAATTTTCACTTGTGGTGTGAAAGGGTAATCTGGGCTGAAAACAAATGTTTTATGTCATATTTCATTATGTTCAATGCAACTTGACTGCTAGATAGGGAAGTTCATTGTATTCCTCTATCTATGTCCTTGCATTCCTCCTCCTCTATGACTACAGGGCAAATGAGATCAGCAAGATGAGTCAGCTAAAACCGACTCAGTTTGTTCCATCAGATCATTTTGCTGCTTTTACTCTGCCTGAAGATGCTGTTCACTGGAACAGGGAAGGAGGGCTTAACGTATGGAAGCAGAGATAAGTGGATAGATCAGACAGCATAAAATGAAGCTACCTCTTGGTCAGGACCTTATCATCTACATAAACAGGAGAGGAGCAAATACAAATGGAATCATGGAGTACTCTGGATAGCGTACTCTGAAGTACTCTGTCCAATTTTGGACTTCCCAGTACAAGAAAGACATGGAGCTACTGGAGTAAGTCCAGTGAAAGACCTTTAAGAGGATTAAGAGACTGGAGCAACTTTCATATATAGAAAGACTGAAGAAGCTGGGACTGTTTAGCCAAGAGAAGTCTGGAGTGAGGGGGATCTTGTCAATGTGTAGAAGTATTGGAAAGTGGGTGTAAAGAAGACAGGGCCAGGTTCTTCTCAGTGATGCCCAGTGACAGGACAACAGTGACAGGCAGCGGGCAAATACTGACATGCAGGAATGTCTGTCTGAACATAAGGGAAAGCTGTTCTACTGGGAGGGTGACTCACAGTAGTCGCTTTTGGAGCAGGTTACCCGAACAAGTTGGCATATCTATCCTTGGAGATATTCAAAAGCTGTCTCGAAACGGGCCTGTGCCACGTGCTAAAGGTGACCATGCTTGAGCAGGCAGGTTGGGCTAGATGATCTCTGAAGTTCTCTTCCAACCTCAGCTGGTTTGTGATTGCTACCAAAAGCAGTGTTTTTGTCCCGGCTCTTAGCTGAGGTTCTGCTTCTGAACCCACTCGTGTGCTATTGAAATATCTGTATTCTGGGCACGGTTATGTGTGTGATTTTGGAACCAAACATTTTGTCATGTGAAACACTTATGCTACTCACACATGCTTTTAACAAATTAGTATACAAATTAGTTTACAAATTAGTTACAAATGAGATCTTTGCTCTCATTCTGGTCTTACATGTCTGTTTGGATTACCACAGGGAAAAAAGATCTTGAGCTTCACCAGTGTATGTCATGTGAAGTAAAAGAGAGTGTAGAAGCACTTTTGGTGCTACATACTCCACCCCTACCTTTATGGCCTAGCTACATCTCCCCTCATCTTAACACATATAGAATACAGAAAGAGGAAAAATTTCTTGTCTGATAATGAGCTTGCCATATGCTCCACATATTAATGAAAAATGATCTGTAAGTGGAAATCGAAGCTGTGGTTCTATCTCTGCTGCCGATGAAAGCAAAACTCTGAAGACTCTTTCTATTTGGAGAAGTAAAGAAAAGGATCAGCCAGAATGTAATGGACCTTGCTAAATATGCTGGCGAGATAACTTGGAAATCTACTGTGTCATTATGACTTCAAGGCTGGTATAACAGTGCCACGACTTTCAGCAAGACTGGTTTACATTTGGCAGGGGAAAGACCTTTCACAAGAAGACAGACAGATGCACTTCTGAAAGTCTGCTTTCAGAAGCTACAAATGTGAATAATGGACATATTTCACTAATTATTCTCATTGTTGTTGACTATCTGAGATAATTTTCCTCTTATTTGGTTGTTTA
This sequence comes from Eudromia elegans, assembly GCA_003342815.1. NCBI lineage: Eukaryota > Metazoa > Chordata > Aves > Tinamiformes > Tinamidae > Eudromia > Eudromia elegans. The sequence goes on along the minus strand of PTEX01000073.1, from coordinate 3,018,237 downwards.
CTAAAATGAAAGTACTTATGTTTGTCACAGGTGGTGCCTAAAAATTGAAATTTACTACCATTAGAGAGCAAAGCAGTTTCCTTGTGGAGCAACCTTAGCTTCTTTGTTCTTATAAACACAATGAATTTTAGTTCTTTTCTGAAATTACACCATCAACTGTTATGAAATTGCTTGTGATTGTCACATAGGTATTTACAACCAAAATCACCTCCTGAAGTTAAGCCCTCCACCCTAATTATTTCTTTATACTTTAGCTATTTTTGCCTGAAGTAGTATACAGATGGAGCAATAAAGTAAAATGTGCTGGTTTAGGATATAATTCTGAAGTTATATGCTTGCTTGGGACTGTGAAAATGGTGAGAGATCTAGGCCATATGTCTTTGGCAGATAGGAAGAGCTTGGTAGTTATAAGCCGTAGACTAGGCAATAAGAGAAGACACTGTTCTTCTGTTAAAGCTATGGCCCTACACGGGAAAATATGAGCAAGAGAAGTAGAGGGCGTGTTGGGATCACAGTAAAAAAGTGTTTCCTGTGGAAGAAGGGTCTCCAGGTTTTCACTTCCTCTTCCTTGAGCAGTTTCTTTTTTCCTTTTTTTCTTTTTTTAGTCCTGATCAATGACTGGTTAGTGTAATATCCCTTACAGAAGGGGCAGATAATTGCAGAAACGAGAATACTGAATGAAGGCATAAAAAATATAGATAGAAAATTGTGGATGGTGTAGGAGAGAGCAAAGTGTTGGAGGGTAAGGATAGGATATACAAGGCAAAATTTCTGACCCTTGTAAATACTTGAAGCATGTCTGATTGTTTGTGATTCATAAAATTAATGGCTCAGGAGATTAGTAAAGCATTACCTAATCAAACAAGGGCATCATAATCCTCAGAACATTATATATCATTCCCACTGCTCAGGATAATTAAAAAAAAATCATTAGTCATTGTCTCTTAATCTTCAAGAACTTATTATCCTTTAATAAATCTAGCATCTGTAGATATTTTACTGAAAAGTCACTCCCGAAAGATTTGAAGGTAATTGTTTCCACAAGGAATTATTTTCTAAAATAGATGTAGCAAATGAATTTTAACTGCTGTCTTTAGCTCTCATTTGAAGAACATTCTAATGTTCCTTTGGATGGCTATGAATTTTATGACCACTTAAACCAGCAGACATATTGGCTATGCCATCCTCCCCTTCTGTTCCATCATACCAGACAAATGACATCGTGGTGATTCCAGTATGACATAATCAGGTTCTCAGAAGCAAAGCGCTTTATGACTTCTCTGAGTCAGGTCAGAATCTGATCTTAAGCAAAGGCGAGATTTTTCCTGCAGCAGTTTCTCTGTTAACTTGTCTTGCACCCAGAGAAAGAGAGCGCGATCCAGAAAAGAAGAGAAGGGTTTAGGATGGAATACAGGATGGAAAGAAATACAGTATCAGGCAGGTTTTAAAGAATAAGCTTGTAAAATCTTGAGCTGGGCTAACAACAGGACACACCCATTGAACCTAAACTAGGCAGAAAGTGGGGAGTTACTACATAGTGTTGGGTGTAAGAAAAGTACTGTGGTACCAGGGCTGTTGAACACTCCCGTCACATCTCATCCAATGCTTAGGCTTTATTTCTTTATAGTCAGTAGAGGGTGGTGAGCATTTTCCAAAGGCTGGATATTTGTGTCCTTTGAACAGATCTAACTGCAACAGAGGGAGCTAAATTACTAAACTCTTATTGACTGAATTTGGGTAACCTTAATCTAGTTCTTAGTGTCTTTTGTCTCTATAAATCCTCATCAGTGGCTAATTTGAGTCATTAAACAGCTCTTATTGCTTGTTCATATTATATAAAAATATTTGCATCACTGCCACGAACCAGATTCACCCAGAATTTTGTCAAAAATGTTTCTTTGATAAGTTGATTTTTAAGTGACTATAATAAATATATATTTTTTCACAGACCAGGCAGTATTAACATTTCTTAGACCGTGAACTGAATCAGTGCTACACAGAGCACAAAGTAATTATTTTTAGTCTTTTGTGAGGATTATTGTACATAACGATGATGTTTGGGGATAGTTTAAGCATTATTGTTGCTCTTTTTGCAGCCAGCTGGTTAGTGAGTCCAGAGAGAGTGGTAGCACTTCACATATCCTACTGTTGAGTTTCTGAGTAAGATTGCATTACCTTGGCTTTTGTTTACCTATCTGCCATAATTTTTTTTTATTATTTGAAATGCACTAGTTCCTGTTAGCAAAGGTTGTTCTGAGTCAGTTTGCTCTTAACTTTGAAAGAACATATTGTGATTTCCTTTTTTACACTCATAAAACTTTGGTGCGTGTTTGATATTCTGTTTTAGGTGGTTTTGTTCTTTTATTTGTCATGAGGTGGTAGGAGAGGATAAGCTAGGGAATTACCTAAAACCGACAATATGAACAAGCTTGTCAGAGAGCAAATTGTGCTTTATCTTTTTAAATCTATTGTTCTTCAGATTTCTCTTCTTTTCCTCTATTAGGAATAGTAATTACTGTTATATCAAAAGAGGACACAGACACCTCTGAGATTATTTACAGTAGTCAAGGTTAGATTGAAGGAAGCAATATTTTGTGAATGTTCTTTATGCCCTGATGCTAGCACTGATTTCCTCCCACTTTTTTTGTGTGCTATGGGAAGAAACCATTACTGCTGTGAATAGGTATGATGAAATTAGAAAGGGTTAATATGTCGGGATCAGTTCTGGGCTATGGATTTATCCCTGCCCCAGATGACACACAGATTCAGTCATTGGGAAACCGGATATCCACGATGTCCACAAAGCAATCTTAGAAAAACACAGGGGATTTTTTGTTCGAATTCTTGTTTTTTATCTAGAGCACAGCAGCTCAGAGCAGGGCAATAACGTTAGTTTGCCTTTAAATTCAAAAGACATTCATTTTCCCAGAGAAGTATTAAAAAATGGTGGTTAGGAGAAATAAAGTTGTGTCCTCTCACTCAACAAAATAAGTTATAATGTTCATTTTATAGCATTCTAGTTCAAGTTTTCTTTTTTTAAAGAAACTTTTATAACTTATGAACTTATAGTTTAGTGAGTAAATTTAGCACGAAAGCACATACAAAAGACAAATGAACTTTAGCCATTTTTATGCAAATACTTACCTGATAGGAAAAAGGTTTTAGAATGGGGATATTCTTTTAAATATAATGTGTGTGAAGGGAACTGCTTATCTTTCTTCTCAGAAAATGCTTCCAAGTGTCTTACAGAAAGAAGCACCTCCAATTTTCATCTAATGCTCTCACACCCTTACCTCATTAAAAAAAAATAATAAAAAAAAGAAAAATTCCCGCTAGCATGATATATTGCCCCATTTCCACAAAGAAACCGTGGAACTGTGGGAGAAGCAGTCTAGCTTTTAATATGAGCAGTTATATACATTTAGATATATTCGTTTATATTTAGTTTATATACTATTCATTTGTGCTATAAAAATAATAAAGCTCTTTTTTTGATGTAAAAAGCAAGGTAGCTTTGGATTAGGTTTTGATGATATGTCAGAATATTGATCTAGCATAATGAGAAGAAAGATGAAATTTCTATTGAGAGGCATCAGGGCCTCACTAAATAACATGGAAAGCAGAGCTACAGTACCAAATTACTAGAGCTTCAGCAGACATAACTAAATGCAAAAAAGTCAGCAATGCCTGATCGTTTATAATGTTTCAAGGCCCACACACTAAAGCTGTTTTACATAATCCTTTAATTAGCACCCTTGTTGGCTCTTGTAAGAAAATGTAAGTGGCTTAATGATCTCCAACCAGTGTGAACATTACAAACATGAAGGAAGTAAGTCCAGGATATTTCAATTCATGTGGGGATAGAGAATGCCTTCTTTAAACAAAGATTTTTTAACTATTGGGAATTAATTAATTTCTTTTTTTTCTGAAAATCTTTGAATATTCCCTTTTTAAAAACTTATCTCAAGTTTTTTTATTGGTGTAATCCCTTATAGGAGCTCTAAACTATACACATACTTTAGATAGTTTTAAGTATTAAAGATGTCTTTTAGAAAAGCAGAATTAGGAGTCTTTTAGAATCAATGGAAATGAATTACAGTCTTGCAACTAAGGATCCTTTTAGGTCAACTGCCTTCCCATACAGGATGTTACTGCTCCAGTGGTCCCTGTTGACTTAAAATATTAAAAATTATATTAAAAAATATAATTTATGTTAGGGCAACATTGTCGTAGATGAGATTTTTAATTGATTCCCTAGTCCTAGTTCTTAGACCAGATCAAAATGGGCCACAGAGCCACAGAGCAAGGCTTTTTTTTTTATTTCTCTTCTTCTTTTTTTTTTTTTCATCATTCCTTCCATTTAATTCTTAAAGTTGGCAATGCCAGAAACTCCTGAAAGGTTTATGCTAGCTCTGCCACATATGATATATTCAGGTAGGATATAGATTTTAGTTCCCATAGTATCAGATTTGTTGATTACTGACTATTATTTCCTTACCCAGAAATTGGCTTTTTTCTTAAAAAGAATACATTTTTATTTCCTTTTTTTTGCACAAAAGACTCTCATTTCTATAAGTACAATTTGTATTTTTATCAGGTAAAATAAATTTATTCTTTCTGTTCATATAGGGGTTTTATAGTTTCCTTTTTTTTCTTGTAAACTTAGAAGAAGGAAAGCAAACTTCTTTCTAGTTTAGACTAGATTTGCAGTTTGCTTGGATCACTAATTTGTTTGCGGGTTTCACTGAGAAACATCTTCAGTTAATGTATTATTTAATCAGGTTAATGTCAGTATCTTCATTCATGTGTTTGAGTGTACATAAAACATACTTGCAGTTTCTTTTTTTCCCCAAGAGTTAAGAAAATTCTGAGAACTTTTGAAGTTCATTTTCCTTTATGCACAGTACTTCTATCATTTAATTTGATGTTGATATAATATGAAATTCTGTTTTCAAGAATCCAGTCTTTTATTTTGAGTAGTGGGAAAAATTATACTTCATCATGTGTGGGTTTTTTCAAAGTATTATTTTTAAAGAAAGATTATAAGTACAAATTAAAGAAATCTTTTCCCATAGCAACCCTTGGAGAAGTAGCTCCTATTCTTTTTTTTCTTTTTCAATTTGAGGACAAAATTATATAATCTTTGTGAGCTGTTGGTAGTCATTTTTAAATTTATGTGGACTTTCACATTACTAAGACCACGAATAAATGTGTATTGTTGAATGTGAAATGTTGGATTTCATCATTCTTAATCAAGGATACCAAAAACTCATTGCTTGAAAGTCTGCTGGGAGATGTTTGTGAATACTGTCTGTGCTAGGAAGAGCCCTTGCCATCCTAAGCCTGTAAGGAATAGGCAGGATTTAAACCACTAAGAGCAAATTTCCTGGAACGTTTAATGTGTTCTTCTAAAAGGTTTTCTGATCAAAAATAGGCTTTCTGAGCATATCATATAAAATATTTTAACCCTTTTTGCAAACATTTTCAATTAAAAAATCCTGTTGTAAAATGGAAGCAGATCTGTTTTAAAACATAGCACAACTGCCTTTGAGTTGGTGAGAACTTGTCTTCTGTGAGTGTCCCTGCAGAAGAACAAGCCTTCTGAAATTCCTTAGGTTACTATGAAGAGCCTATGAGCAGGATTTGAATGTCTCTGCCCCTCACCCAAAGAAAGGCAGCAAAGTTGTCTTCCCCAAATTTAGGGGTATTAAAAAATATATAGTAGTCTCTACTGACTTCCTTGAGGTCAAAAATAAAGATTTGATGTATTTTTCCTATTTGTTTCCATTTAACATTTTTGTCAGTAATCTTGTGATCTTCCCTGTATGTGTATTAAAACTAAGCATATTAGTTATCCTTTAGAGCTCAGTAGAACTGCTTGCATTGCACTTTGCATGCTTGAGGCAGAGCATTGGCACTAGAAATAATCACTGTTATTCTCCAGCATCTGTGTGCTAGTGAAATCCTTTCAAAGTTCTTGAGAATCTCGATAATTTTTCCACACACTGTTTTTTTCTTGCGCTGTCCTAGAAACATCTGTATCCTGCTCAGATCCATGCAGAGATTTGGATTTATATATAGATTTATATATATATATAGTGAGAGAGCCTCCAGAGGTCCCTTTCAACCTTTAGTTCATCTGCACTGGTCACTGATCATTTATTGGTCATTAGATTCAGTAAACTTAGTGATCACTTATATTTATTAAAAATATTGTAATTTTATAAATACTAGGCTAGTATATTTTTCTGTCTTTGTAAAAGCATGAATAAAGCCATAGGTTATTTGCAGATGCTGATGGCAAATATCACAGCACATCATTATTTCGGATTATTGTGCCCCTTTGCTTTCCTCTAAGCCTCAGCACTGCTAAGCAGGCAATTTCACTTAGCCATGCTAGCCAAAAACCAAAGTTGATCTGCAAAGATACTGGAATTTTTCATAGGTAAAGGTACAAAATACTTATGCAAAATCTCGTGCAAAATACTGAAGGACAGTTTGCTTTTTTGGTTAGGATGTTTCACAATTAATCTCTGTGGCAAGCTGATCTACCTATATCTAATTTCTTTAACAATCAGTTTTAAAAAGTGAATGTCATCAAAGCACTATGATTTCTTATAATGTGAAACAGCTTTAAACAAAACCCTTAATCAAAAACTTACAGATAGGAGTGGCAGTTGGTACCCTGTTTCACATGTGCGAAATTGGAGTAATAAGCAACTTTTTTTACAATAGCTGCTTTTGTGGAGATGATTGTTTATTCTTTGAACCCCAGGAAAGATCACTTTGTCTCTAGAGAGAAAAAAAAATATTATTCAAGGAGCTGTGTTTCACAGCGATTTGGCTGCCAGTATGTTCCCTTTCTAATGAGTTCTGTTCTTCCTTATCAGTGTAGCATAGCCAGAACCGCTCTCCAGTTATTATTTACAGAGCACAGCTTTGGATTGCATCAAAAAGAGCTTCTAGTGATCAAGTTCTTTCCTGGTATTAATTTAGCACTTCCTCCCTACATCTGTGACTAAAGCAAGTTTCCACAGTGCTTAAACTAAGACTGGGGAAAAAAAAGTCAAAAACACTTTGAGATTTGGAGGAGTTTTTTTTATTTATTTTTTAAGTACAAAGGGCTACATTGGCTTGCCTGAAGGCCAAAGCGAGGCACGCTTGGAGACTATTAGGAGTAAATGAGTCGCAAGGACTTGAGTTTGAAGAACAAGCACATATGCCTGGAGGAAATTAAGCTTCAAGGCAGTGGTGATTGAGAAAAGAGGGCTTTGGGAAGGGACACGGTCCTGCCTACCTGTGCTCAAAGGTGAGGACATTTAAGGGGAAATGAGACCGGGGACAGTTTAGGCAGTCTCTCAGTTTAATCCAACTGTTCTGCTTTATTCATCCTATGGTTTCTAAGTCGTTTGATCCAGATAATAAGAGGCCATGAACAAGAGTCATTTAGCAGTGCCTGCTCAAGCCTCTTGAGCGCTGACATGCTGCAGGCCAGAAGCTAGACCTCAGGGCAGCCCTTCTGTGCTTCCCAGCTTTCTGGGATGAGATTCCGCAGCAGGCTGAGGCTGATCTGAGACTATCCTACTGCTGCAAAGGGCTCCCACTCAGCACTCCCTGCTTCAAATGCAACTTTGTCAGCTCTAGTAATTGCATAGACAGCCAGAATAAAAAATAATTAAAAAAAAGGGGATTTGGTTGGACCTGCATGCTCATTGGACTTTTCACCTATCACAAAGTATAGTTCTGGCAGACTTTCTGGATGCTTCCATATAAACACTTCATTAGAGTTATTTCATCAGTGGCTGGAAACACAAATATGTATGTTTTTAGCAACTTTAACCAACAAATAAAGAATATTATATTTTCAAGATACTGTGTATTCTTACATGAAAAGTGGATTTATATAGCAGTGTAGAATGATGGCGATTTTTTGAAGGAGCTTAATGGGGTCGTTTAAATATTGAGATTAGGAGACGATTGCTCTTAATGTTGCAATGTTGACTTAGCAGATAATGCATATTTCATCTCTGATAAAAATGTTGCATTATTTTCTATAATTCTTAGATATTCTTTCTACTTCTAAGTGGAATAAAAGCTCTCTTCCAACCAGTTAAGTGAATTCCGAACTAATCCTTCTCAAACTCTGTGAAGTTGCTCTGTAATTATCTATTTTCTCTCCTTAACCAACACCTACACTCCAGCTTAACTTCAAACTGCCTGTAAAATGTCTGTGGATAAAATATATCCTTTGCAGAATTTGAACAATTATATTATGCAACATATAAATGTTCTCTTTTGGGGTTTTTTTTATGTTGCTGAATTTAACAATATTTTAGAAACACTGCAAAAATGTTGAGTCATTTGGGAAAGTTATCAGCTTGATTGTGATAATAATTTTGCTGAGAAAAGGTAAGAACATGTTCTCATTTCCTGTTTCAAAACATCTTCTAGAACTTAACACAGTCCTAATGAAATAGTCCCACGTGAATAAGTTTATTTTTTAAAAATGTTAGTTTTTAAGAAGAGGATAGTCTATCTGTTATCACACAAGCGTTGAAAACATTGCTACCTTAAATTTTTACTGAACTTTTGTTTGGTACAGATAATTCAAGTTCTTACAACTGGACTAGTAGTAAAGGAAAAAATTTACCAGTCCGTGTTGCGAGTTATTCCCCAGTCAATATATCTGCAGATAACTAGAGTAACAGTGTCCACTGCTGGCAATTCCGATAATTGCACTGCGCATTAGAGAGTGACGCTGTTGAAAGGGTTTGATGGGTTAATAGTCTTGACTGCAAGATATTTCCTAATTTGGGTTCATAAGATTGTCTTAGGAGAATTTATCCTGTTGCTGTCAATGGTAACTGCTATGATAATTGCCGGTATATATATAGCAAATAATGTCAGTAAAGCAACATGAGCAGGTGCTGCAATATTTGTTTCATGACTTGGAAATGCTTACAGTTTTGATGACATTCTAGCTGCTACATCTTTGCGATAAAAGGCAGCATAGTTAAAGACCATGAATTCAGTCTTGATTTTCTAATTCTGTGAATAAAAAGAAAGATGAGAAGTTCTCATTTTTTAGGTCAAAACATATCTTGCTTGTTTTACTGTTTTTTTCTTCAAAAAAATAATTTGCAAGAAATTAATATTTCTACTTGGGAAGAAATAAAGTGGAAACATGCAGCTTGCATTACTTGAACTAGCAATCATCACTAGTTATGATGAAGCTTAATATAAACTATCAGAGAGGGGGGAGCAAAACCTGGTATCTAAAATATGATTTTAATAAATGTTTTCCTAGTTGTTTTTGTAGTAGATTTTTTTCTTCTGATGCTTCATAGTGGTATAACAGAAGAAAGAAAATCTTCCAGTCGAAAACATAGTGTAGAATGGAAGAAGCATTAAGAAGAAAACCAGAATTGTAGCTTCCTGTGTTAATACATATTACATTTGTCATGCCAGATACTTGTGAATAACTAACTTAGCTAAAGAGGAGGTAGGACGTGCTTACTTTCAGAGATTTGTGTCTGTCGTTAATTTACAGCATTCGATAGAAACAGGCAAGACTGAACTCGATTTCCTGCTTGTTTGGAAAGAGAGAAACAAAACACGTGGCTGTTAGAGAGAACAGATCGTATCTGAGCCCCGAAGGAGGGAAGTGCCTGTAGGAAGGGCTCTCGGAGGAGATGAAAGTTTTCCCTGCAGATGAACGCTGCGCTACCCAGGGCTGTTCCGTGTCTGCCTTTTCTCTCTCCAGAGGCTTCTTTTGTCAGGGATAGTAATACCCAGAGAAACACTTTGTTACCTTGCCTCTAGGAGAAGAAAAGAGCAGGATTTGAGATTTCAGGACTTTTGTCCTTGGCTACATGTTCAAAATAATATCAAGTGATCTCTGTGGGATGACTAAAATCCAGAAGCTCTCTTGTTCTTAACATCTGAAAATATGACAGATGCTTTGTCTCACATTATCATGTGTTTTCATGAGGAAAGTGAGAAACAGTTATGTAAGGGTTTAAAATGAACATAAGGACTTTAAGACAGCACTGTCACTAACTTTGGACTACATTTATATGTATGTGTTTGTATATTTTGTTTGGATGGCATTCTGAGTTACAGCACAATTTAAGACAAAATATAATTCAGTATTTAATTGGGATTCATATATTCTCATGACAGGTAATTTACTGTCAAAGCAGCTGAATAAAAATATCCACTTAATAGTCATCCCAAATTAAAAAAAAATACATGAATATTCTTTAATACATATATAAAATACTATAATAAAGTATTTTGCATATATAAAGGTATTTATTACTTCCATACATTGTGTGCTGTGCATGCACTGGTATTTACTTCATCAGCAAAAACATATCAGTTGTAAAAGCAGTAAATACTGTCATATAATGTCAATGTCTATGTAAGGAACAATTTCCAATGTATATTCTAGTGAGAATTGGACATTTTTGTATTGATGGCCACTATTCCTGTTCTATGGGACATATCTTTTCTGGAACTAGAAGAGCGTTAATCAATGTGCGTGAATCCACAGAAAACTAATTAAGGGTAATTTTTCTCCTTATGCTAGTCAAGAGAATGGTAACAAGTTCATGACAATCTTCCTATCTTTTTCATTTTATGCTGAGTAGAAAGCCTTCACTGGAGGCCATTATGTCAACCAAATACAGTGGCTTATGTATTGTCAAGCCCTGTCATCTGTTCTTACTCTAGAAGAAACTCACTGTAGGTCTGGGAGAGGTTTTCAGCTCTTGGGAATGGCTTTTCTTTTGTTTCTGTAGAACAAAATATAACAGATGCACATTTAGTGTGACTTTCAGTTATTTGGAAAATAATGGCAATGTTTAATAGTTGTTACAGAACTCAGACAAAAATAGAAGAAAGTCCTGCTGTGGCTAGATAAGCAAATACAACAGATGTTGATTTAAGCTGTGCATAGGAAGAATTAATGAATAAGCTGTCTGCTTTGCTTTTAAGTCTCTAGTTCTTAAACTGTTTTCTCTGGACTAGAAATGTGCTTTATTTATTTGTTTATTTATTAAAGAAAGTTGTTGTTGTTCTGGAGCCATGGCTAGTACATTCTGGTGGCAGATCTTTTGCTGTTAGCTTCAGAGGAGCACAATAAATACTGACGTGTTTCTGTTGTTAATTAAAACTCTCTTTTCAGGGATCTATTCAATATGTAAAGTTACGGTCAAAAGCATCTCTATAGCAATTGTAACTTTAGCATTTGATTTTTAGCTACTTTTATGGATTTGTTCTTCAACAGGGCAGTAATTTGTTGTCATTTAAGTGATTGTTGTTTTTAAGGGATTGGTTTTAAGAGAAAAGGTTTTGGACCCTGATGCGTTATCCTGGGGGTCTCATATGGTCTGCATGCTGCTGTTTGGATCCTCTTCTTGGTTAAAGTGATTTCTTTCACCTAATCTCAAACGAAATAACAGGAAGAGAGAAAAGAGTTAAAAACAGGTAGAGTCGTAAAACATGTCAGCGATGGAGTATTAAAAGTTTGAAATTGTAATGTATGTCTTATCTCAATGCAAGTTCAATTGGGAAGATAATAGAAAGAATGAGAGTCTGTTTTCCCCTATAGAAGAACCAGAGGTTATTCAGTGGAACTATATACTGAAGGAATGTGCTGGCACTCAGAGAGACTTTGACAGGCTGGAGGGATGGGTGGAAGAGAACATCGTGAGCTTCATCAGAGAGATGGAATGAGGAAGGAATGACTCCATACACCAATACAGGCTAGAGGCTGACCAGCTGGCAAACAGAACCTGCGGGTCCTCTGGGACAAGCTGGGATGAGCCAGCAATGTGCCTTTGCAGAACAGAACAGCAATGGTATCTCTGGGTGCATTAGGAAAAGCATTGCCAAGGGTCAAGGAAGATGCTTCTTTCCCCCTGCTGCAGCCACATCTGGAGTATTTTGTCCAGTTCTGGGCTCCCCAGTATGAGAGAGTCATGGTGCTACTGAAGGGTCTCCAACAAAGGATCACAAAGTTGATTAAGGGACTGAAGCATTTGTCATATGTGGAAAGACTGAGAAAGCTGTGACTACTCAGGCTGGAGAAGAAAAGGCTTGAGGGGGATGCATTTCATCAGTGTCTAAAAATCGGAAAGGAAAGATGAAAAGATAGGACCAATTTCTTCTCAGGGGTGCCCAGAGACAGAAAAGAGGCAATAGGCCCAAACTGAAATGCAGGAAGGTCAGTCCAAATGTAAAGAAAAACTGTTCTACTGTGAGAGTGACTGAGCATTGGAGAAAGTTCCTAGAAAGGTTGTGGAGTATCCATCCATCTGGACAGAGTCCTAGACATCCTACTGTAGGCGACCCTTCCTGAGCAGGTGGTTTGGGCAAGACAGGCTCGAGTTTTTCTCAAGACCTTCCACAACCATTCTGTGAAAAGCAATCAAAACAGGTATTTTTCTTGGCCCAGCAGTATTTGCTAGACTCAATTACTACAGTAAAACTGTAAAAAAAAGTTGGCTGACACATTTGCAGTCCTTTTAAAAACACATGTGGAAAGTTTAGTTTCTTGGTCTTACTGAAAGAGATTCAGTCATTCGATTTAAAAAGTTTACTACTTAAGACCTCTTGTGGAAATAATATATTTTAATAAGTATGAATTCATCTCCTTGAGTGTATTATGAATGAAAGATGAATGCCTTTGACATAGAACAGTGAAAAAATATAGATATCTATTCACTCTGAAATGTATTAATATGTTTAATAAGCTTGATTCTTAATGTTTTTTGACATCTAATCAACCAATATTAACTTTTTGGGGGCATTTAAGATTTTTAGATTGCAGCACTGCATCATCTTCTAATGAATTTATAATAACTTATAAGAGAATGGTACCCAGATTAACTTGCATGAACACATAATACTGCACAAATATAAACTCTCTAAAGCCCAGCACATCTTATGATAAGCATGCAATGTACATAAATTGTAAGGAAAAGGGTTGCTTTATTGATGTGTTATTTTAAAGCATCATGTTCTGGACTATTTAGCAGAACAAGCAAGCTGTTTGTGCCTATTGTTGACAATAAGGTGTAACAAATTTTATTTGATCTTATGAAACTAAAACATGTTTTTGTAGCAATATAAAATCTGGCATTTAATATATTTAGAAAAACTATGTTATACCCAAAGGTCTTACGAGTATTCTCTTTGTTTTGGTTTTCTTTCGTTTTGTTTTTGATAAGAGGAATAGTGTCAGGACACATGAGAAGAGATGATGTGCCTGGAAGGAGAGAGGTAGACATGTCTGTAGTAATACAGTTGTGTTCGTATTGACCTATTTTATGAAGTGAAGACCTTTGCAGTTGGTTCAAGTCTGCATTGACCCAAGGTGCATCTGTAGTTTGTAACTCTATCCAACTGAATACAGAAATTGTAGTGAGTTGCAAAAAGAATATAGGCCTTAAACCATAAAGATGGCATTTTTGAGACTTAAAATTGTATAGTCTATGCATATAGGTTAGGGTGGAATATAAGGTATAGAATCACTTTTTTCAAAACAGAAACCCTTTAAATAACATTTGATGTGCTGCCAATACTTGAATATACACAAATATTAATAGTATATATTTGCTCTATTGTACATAAGCTTTTAAATTAGATGGAATAGAGTATGTTTATTCTCCAGTAATATAACTCAAAATTAATTTAAGAAATAATGTTTAATATGCCAGCTATATAGTAAAACAAGTATTTTATGTACTTTTTTAAAAAATCTGGTGAATGCTTTTCTCTGAAACTCTGAAAGATTGTAAAATGTGTTTTAGAAATCTCATTAAAATGATAAATTAGTAGTTAGAAATGAACAGATGGGAAAATAGATAGTACTGAAAATCCCCTTCCCCTCCAAATTTTACTTTTATTCATTTATTTGCATATCCATAATTTTGTTAATCAGGAAAAAAAAATGTTAATGTGGAAAATGCTACAGCTATGATACTCCCATTTATCCTAAATGCATAATCTTCTGCAGTTACTAGTCTATAGGATAGCTGGTATGTTCATACTTCCACAATCCATCTGCTGGCAAAACCTTCACTTTGAATGGAATTGCACACATTTTATCACAGGTTAAGACAGCAGATGGCTCTCTTGAGTTTTCTTTGGAGAACCTCAAGCTGTAAACAACTACTCTGCATTTCTGAGATGCGAGTAGAAGTCCTTTGTTTTTGATTTCTGGAGTAAGAAACACATTTTCTCTTGACAACAGGCATGCTGCCCATCACCTTCCCCTTTCCTTAGTTCCCTTTTCTGGTCATTTTGCTGGTCCATGATGCCATTGATGAAGCTGATGGGTTTTGAGGAAGGCTCAATATTTGAAGGAAACTCAGGAAAACAATAGCAGATAATACAGAGTGGGCAGAACAAAGAGGTCCTTCCAGCAAAGGGAACGTGGTTTCTACACCTTCCCGGAAAGAGTTTCTCGTGCAACAGTTAGGACCATCCACATTCCTCTGAAATGTAAAGGTCGTGTGGGAGTGCGCTTCGTTTCACCCTGCTCCCTCTCCTTGACTGCTTCGTGTGGAGCCCAGGGCCGTTGGGAGCGGGACGCCCTGGTGGCCCGGCGACCCGCACCCGCCGCTGTCCCTGGTGCTGAAGGTCCCTGGTGCTGAAGGTGTGACGGGGGCTGCCCATACCCCGCGGGTCCCTTGGGGCCACCCAGAGAAAGCACCCCCTGTTTTGCCCACCACTGGGAAGCCGGATTGCCAAGCTGCCACCGTGAAATTTAAATAATAATAACAAAAAGCCCCCTGTCTAATTGCTTTGGTTAAGGCAATTGTGATAATTGCACGCAAATTGCTGCTGTTAACATTGCCAGAGAGAAAATCCAATGTGAGTGTTTTCACTCAATCTCTTTATAGACACTTTTAAATGGAATTAAAATGTATTATCCAGATCCGATTGTGCATATTCTGCTCCTAGTTGGACTACTATTAATACAAAATCCCTGTATAAGGGAGTTCCCTGCACACACTTCTGCCCTCTGGATAAAAATAACTGTTCGTAGCTTAAAGGATTTAGAGAAATAATGGTCAATATTGGACATGCAGAAGCATCTACTCCAATACCCACTAGGTTTTTGTGTTGTGAAGTAGTGAATTATTCTGGATGGATATCTGCACTTTAAAACCTGTTTTCAGGAAGAACAGTCTAAGGAGAAGCTTATGAAAACTGTTAACTATTGAGTCATAACAGTATCCCATAGGGTAACTCTAAATAACTTCTGTTTTGCTGTGGGCTTCCTTTCTCTGGCTTCTTCTAGTTAGTTACAACTTCAGTAAGTTTTGCCATTAGACTGTCAGAAAGTAACCTGTCTCCTTTTTCTTTCCCTCCCCGAAACAAAAGATCAGCCTTTATCTATGAAGGGAGATGCTCCACAAGAAAGAGGATCCTTTTCCTCAAAAAAAAAAAAAAAAAAAAAAAACAAACAAACAAACAAACAAAAAACCCGCACAAAAAAAGTTTGTTGCACAGTATCTTATGAGGTATTTGTTATCTGCACTGTATTGGGAACTCCTTGGGGCAGAGCCTCATTGGGCGTGGTGCTGTGTCTAGCAAACCTGGCTAGTGTCTGCTTAAGGGCTCCGGGAGGTAGTCTGTGGAAAGCATTAAGAAATAACTTTACACTGTGGTGACGATCAGTAAATAAATCTACTGCCTCTCTCCATGGCTGCTTGTGAGTGCCCTGTGGAACAAACCCGGTCTTCCTGAAACCTCGGAAACCTGAAATCTGTTCCAAGCCCTGCTGCCCGTCGGGGCGGGCTCCCTCCTCCCTTGCCTTCCCTCCTGGCTTCCCTTCCCGGGGCATCGGCGCGGAGGGAGCCCTTTGCTCGCTGCCTTGTCCGCCTTCCCTTTTTCGGGTCGCTGCTTCAGCAGGCGGCGGCGGGAAGGGAGAGGGCGGAGGGTGGCCGGTCGTCGCCTTTGCCCCTCGCTGCGCTCGCTCCTCGCTGAGGCAGGGGCAGAGGGTGTCGGGGTGCCCGTGTGCAGGTGTCGGGGTGTGTGTGAGGGTGTGAGCGTGGCCATGTGGCCCTCTGGCAGCGCCCGGCGCTTTCCTCCCCCGAGGGGAGGGAGCCCCACGCGAGGCGGTCCCGCTCCGGACGCCTAAGGGAGAGCAGAGGCTGCAGGTGGCGGATCCGCGGCGAGCTCGCTCCTTCCCACGAGAAATTCGCAACGATCCCCAACACCCCCGCCCCACCGCCACCCCTTGCTGCTCGTCTCTGTTCTCCTGCCTTTCTCCCTTCCCTCCTCCCCCTTTCCCCCGGCCACCCCTCGCCTCGGAAGGACACAAAAGCGGCCGCGGTGCGCGCGTGTGCGCGCGTGTCGGGGAGGCAGGCGCGGGGTGGGACCGAGGCGCCGCGACTGCGGCTCTCCCGGAGGAGACGCTCGCAGCGCTCGCTCCAGATGCTGCTTCCCGAGGCACGCGGCGGGCGGCGGGCGGGCGCCTGCGAGCGGCGGTAGCCGCGCCGGCCGCGCCGAT
>PTEX01000073.1:2990783-3001514 GCA_003342815.1 Eudromia elegans | reverse complement strand
ATGGGCGCCCGCCGGCGCTGAGCGCGCCCGGGCGCGGGTGCGGAGCGGCGCGGAGCGGCGCGGAGCGCAGCCATGGCCGCGGCCATCGCCAGCGGCTTGATCCGGCAGAAGCGGCAGGCGCGGGAGCAGCACTGGGACCGGCCCTCGGCCAGCAGGAGGCGGAACAGCCCCAGCAAGAACCGCGGGCTCTGCAACGGCAACCTGGTGGACATCTTCTCCAAGGTCCGCATCTTCGGCCTCAAGAAGCGGCGGTTGCGGCGCCAAGGTGTGTGCGGGTGCGGAGACCTGTGGCGAGGACCCTGTGGGGCGCGGGCCCCAAAGCAGCGCCTTCCCGGGGGCAGTATTTTCTGCTCTTTACGGGGTGTGGGAGGTTGGTTTCCCCGCTCACCCTCCTGTGCTGTCGGGGCTCCCTGCCCTGGGCGACTGCCACCGCTAAGGGTTCCCCGGCGGCAGAGGGGAATAAGGCTGCGCTTGCA
Organism: Eudromia elegans; assembly: GCA_003342815.1. NCBI lineage: Eukaryota > Metazoa > Chordata > Aves > Tinamiformes > Tinamidae > Eudromia > Eudromia elegans. The sequence goes on along the minus strand of PTEX01000073.1, from coordinate 3,001,038 downwards.
AACAACAGGTCCACGCGGGTTAGAGGGGCAGCTTTTGGAGCGAGGGAGCTGGGGTTTGGGGGGTCTTTTTCTTTCTTTCTTTTTTCTTTTTTGAGGGTCAATAGCGAGAGGTTTCTATGGCGTGGAGAACTGCTGTTGCTACATGCAGTAAGTTGTGGTGATCATGCTAAGCCTCTTTCGGTGCCTTTCACCTCTTCCTTAAAGGACTCTTCATCCGTGCAAAGTGCTTAAAGATTTCGAGTGACTGACAAAGCAACCTGAGGGAGCTGCCTCTACTGACCCCTTTTGTTAAACTTCCATATAGTCTAGCCATACCATAGGGTTTCCCCTCGCTAGTCACTTGAGAGTTAGGAAAGTCTCTGTCATAGGCAGCATGCCTGGGTGTGTGTCTGCTTTCCAGCTGACGGCATTTGGTTAGCGCTTCTGATGTGAACAGGGAAGTTTGCAGCCTATTTTTCATCATGATAATCATTTGAGGTTAAAGGAGGAACGTAATTGCATTTTGTCAATACTTTGTATTATTATTGCCCTAGAAATAAAGAGAGATAAATGGTGTAACAATGACTTCTGTAGTTTTATTGCGACATTCAACTCAAGTTGAATTCATTAATTCAACTTTAGAAGGTTAAGACTTGGTGAAGGAAACAAGGAGTCGGAAAGTAGGAAACAAAAGGATACACCTTGAAGACTGAACATCTTAGTTTTAGCTCATATCATAGATATTATCTATCAGTGTTCAACTAAAAGCAATACACTGTTACATTAAAGAATGTCACCATGTGTTGGAGTATGGAATGTGTATCTCTGCCTCAACTTAGGTCAGAAAATAATTTTGAGAAGCATAATTAGTGATCTGTCTTGATGGAACTCTCCTGCATTTTTCCCTGCTTCATATTTGAAATATCATAAATTGCCCAAACCCATACATCTTATTTTTACATGGCTTTATTACTGTATTTCTTAAAACTTCTAATAAGAGCTAAATCTTGCCATTTTTAGTTAGCACACGGACACAGAGGAAGATAAGACTCAACATATTAATGGTAGAATCTCTGTTGACATACTTTTAGGCAGTCTGTATGTGCATAAGTAGAACATTGGGGTGTTTTGTTGGTAATGGTGGATTTGTCTGTGTGGTACTTGTTGATGAAAGCAAGCCCGGGAAGTTGGCTAACTGACCAGTTGCTCTAGACCACCCGTACAGTCTTGTTCAGGAAAAACTCTGTATTTGATTATATTACGGTTTGAGGAGGCGATGACTGCCTCGCAGCACTGAGATGCCAAACATTACCTTAGGTAGGAAGAAGCTTCTGAACTCATCCTTTTACATTCATTCATTTTTCATAAGGCACCGTGTGACATTCTCAAATAAGACAACTGGATTAGAGTATAACTTAGCTGTAACTCCTGCCACTGATACGGATGATTTCTCAGAGGGACTCATCAGAGCAAGGGCTGCTCGTGTGAAGTCTGCAGCGTCGACACCCTTAGTTTATTTTCTCTAAGCATCTTTTAAAAGGAGACAGGGCAGTGTTTATCTATTAATTTATGTTAAGAACTCAGGATTAGAATTCCTATTTATCCATAAAAATTATTGCTGAATAAATATAATCATGCCTTTTACTCATCATGGTACATAATGCAGTTTATGGAGTACCTGTGGATTCAAAGTTGTTTGCGATTTAGGAGGGAAACTGAAAAAAACAGTCAAGCAGAAATCGTCAGTTAAGCATCTTATGCAGTGCAATATAGAATGATTAATCATTGTGAAAAGCACAATGGAACTTCAAATATGGAGCTTCAAAATGCACATTTATACTAGACTCTTTCTAATTTATCTGAAATATGTAAAGTGATTACTGAATTAATCACTGAAATTTTTTGTTAAAACCTTTAAGTTTTTACCAGGTGAAATAGGGGTCATTTCAAAACATCTCTTATCAGGAAAGTGTATTTACAAATAAAACTTATGTGGATGATATACAATGTGTCTTGAGAACCTTGTGAAAAATGACCTAGCAGAGATGCAATGAACTATAATACTTATCTTGTTCATACATTTCAATGGAAGGGTGGAATAGAAATACTCATGGAACAGAAAAGTGTTTGTACAGTTACATGTGAAAAATAAATGTCGTCTCATATTTTAAATGGTTAGGCAGCAGAAATCAGTAATGCTGCTTTTAAGAATCAAAATATATGATTTCTTGTCAATGTGTGCTTGTGCATGTGTACATGTGATATATATTTATATCTACACAATGTATACATGCTTACAAGCATGTTAGCAAACTTCTGAGAATTTTCTTTATTTTTAATCTTAAGATAGTTGTTAGTAGTGCTTTTGGAAAATGTTTATATATGAACAAATGAAGTAATTATGAATATATAATATGCTAAAAACATATGCATCCTCAGTATATTATTTCTAGAATTAGAAACAATTTTTTATTCATGGTCCTTCCTTTAGGAACCGACTGACATTTCAGTAATTATATATTTTGAGGGATAAACATTCATGAAGAATGTCATTAAAACACTGGAGATACAGAGGGTCAGTTAGGGTAATGGATAATATTTTTACTTGGTTAAATATGGCTTCAAGCAACAGCTACAATGGTGTTTTTAAACACATTTTCTAATACTTTAATTAATGAATTGCATTGATAATCAAAGTGATTTCTGTGGGAGACTTGCCTGATAAGCTGTTGAGTTCACAAAACCACTTTCATGCACCAGACAGCTTTGATTCATATTGTTTAGCATTACAATATTTCAAATTTATTTCTTCTTCATCTTATTCTACCAGTCATTTGATGAAGAAATCATTGTCATTAATTTCCAGGTGTTCACGAAGACAAAATCTTGCCTGGCATTGCTGCCAGTCATCAATCAATTATAAATCACCTAGTGTTTCCAGGAGGAGGTTATTCAGTTCTAATTGTTTCCCAGTTGCTGCTAATATAATTACAAACGTTATTAGATGATTGACAAGATTCTGAGGTCTTCATGCAAAATGGTTCTAACCTATAATAAGTAGAAAACAAATGCCTCATATAATTAAAAATTATAGTTTGAAAAGTTATGTGTATCACTACTGCAGCCCTGTCTTAGCCTGTATTTTCGTTATCTATAAATCTAGATTCTCTGCTAATCTGAAAAATTGGCATTTTGTTAATTAGGTCTCTTGAGATTATTCTACTGGAAAAAAGTCCAACATTTAAATGTATTAAAAATCAAGTGTGAAGTTTACTGTTTCTCTGTGAGCTCATTTCACATTTAGACTTCTAAATTTATACTTACAGTGTATAAATTTTGAAATAACTTGGCTTCTGATTTTGTATAGATTAATATTAATGAGAGAGACACAGGGAATATGTTCAGAAAAATCCATTGATTAGATTTTATTTTCTACAAAGGTAATTTAATTCCCCAAAGAATACCTTTTTGGAAAATTCCTTGTTATTCCTCAGATAATATTTTGAGGCAGACGTGGGAGTGGCCCATAATCACTGATGTGAAATAAGTCCCCGGGTACATGCTGCCTTAAGTAGTTTACAGTTCTTCTCCATGTGGAATGATAGAAATGGAAATGAGAGATCTACACATGCATGTGCCCTGGCCTCATTTCCTGAAACTTTGACCACTGTGTGCAGTTCTGCTTATGGATCATCTGGCTTTGAATTTTCAGTGGACCTGGAGCTGGTCTTTCCCATGTGTGTCTTTGGAATTATTCTTAACAGTTCATTGAAGACCACACTTACCACATTGTCTAAATACAAGAGTGTTTATTATGCTAGGGGTTTAATGGACATTGAAGATTTTTAATCTGCAGATGTTTTTGCAGTTTAGTAATAGTTGCAATTTCAGGTTTAGTTAGAGGTTCTGTAGTTGTTTTGGCTTGAATTCCTTTCTCGTTTTAGCCATAAATTTTTTTTTTCTCTCTATTCTATCTTCCTGAATTGCATTACTTTGCAGTAATTTATCTGAGATAGTTTTTGTATCAGATTGAAAGAAAGGAAATCACTCCCCTTCCATTGTAACTGCACTCTTCATTTGTAATAAATTCTTTTTGTGGGGGATTCTTTTACTGGAATCTCCAAAGTTTGAATCTGTGTCTAGTAATTTTTTTAGGGGTGTATCGGTTATTGTAGCTACTTAGTTTCTTGTAGATCTAAATTTTCTTTTTAATAAGATATTAAGGAAATTCCAGTATGGAGGTTACTGATTCATAGTGGTGTAGTAGTGTACCTATAATAGAAATGGAGCAGTAATGATATTAAATACAGAGCTAACACTCAAAGTTTATTACAGAAAACATTACCCTTAAAGTCTTTTAATTCAGGTTCTAAGGACAAAGTTGAAATGTAATAGTACTCAAAACCATAAGACTAGGTGACCATTTTTCATAATGAGTAAATAGTAACCTATCTTACTTGGTTATGTATAAGCTCTTTTTTTAACTTTGGCAAATATAAAATAGTTAACGGGTACATTGGTAGATACGCCCATATGGCATATAGTGGTACCAGCTTTTCTTGAAACCTTTTGACACTGGTACATCCGTGTCCTTAAGAGTTAGCACTAATTCAGATCTTATGTTCTGTCCTACACTGTGTTGTGTGAGAACAGAAAGAATATGTGGTGTTGTGTTCACTAGGAGAAGTGGATGGGAAAATTAACAAGGCTCTACATTTCTCTGTCAGGACCTCAAATCAGCAACCAGTCATTAAATTGTTGTTTCCAGGCCATAACACTTCTGTACATTAGAGTTTAGTTTTTCATTTCAGCTCTATAAATCAGACAAAAACTTAATGAGATTAGGTTTTGTTCTTCCAATATAATTTTCTATGGAATGAGAGGACATGTCTTTTCCTCATGTTAAGAAGGAAACTAGCTGAACCTACTACCAAGATTTAGCAATAAGTAATCTGAGCAAGTCAGAGACAGGCATGAGTCTTAGGATTCATAATTTATGGTTCTGTTTTATAAATATATAGAAAATTTCAGTATGTCCTAAAACAGCTCACATTTTTTTCTATTTCTCTAAGTAAATAAAAATGTAACCAAACTAGGTGAAAAATTTTGGTATTTCAAAAGAAAGCTAATGAATATACGATTGAAGTGATAAAAGATTGATATAAAATATAAAAGGAGTACTTTGAAAAGAGTACAGAAAGACTCCTTCATGATTTTCAAGATTCAACGTTATATCTTGGTTATCATTTTGTAAGATGGTGAGCAAATAACTATGGTATCAGTTGTTTCAGTGAGTTTTCATAATTGGAAAGAGAGAAAATTGAACAAAATGGAAATATAAAGTATAGCCTTTCTCAAGGGTAAAGGATAATCCTAAGGATTCAACTGAATGAAACAATTTAATTAAATCCACGGTCTTGATTCTAATTTCTTTTGACCAAGCGTAGACCCTTTGTGCCATAAAAACTCTTAGAAGGTGAACAAGAATTGGACTCCTGGTTTACAATAAACACACATAGATGATGAAAGTCTAAATTTATTTAAAATACTGAGCATTATGACATACAAGCACACAGCTTGTCTCTATAGAAGTTAATTTTTTTAAAAAGGCTAAAAAAAAGGAATCCCTCTGAACTATTTCAACTTTCTACATTTGTTTTGTAAACTCTGTCGTGTTGCCAGAGCAGTAAACGTAGCTGCTGGTGCTACCACCCTGGTGCTGCAAATTGTGGCTCCAGAAAACATTCATGATTGCTACACTATTTTCAGTGTGTTTTTGGAAAACACAAATGAGAGAAAGGAAGTAGTGATTTTTTTTTTTTAATTAGTCTGCATTTTTTTATATGTCCATCATACGGGTAGACCTGAATGGATTTAATGTCCCCATGAAAAGAGACTTTTCAAGCCCCAGGGCTTTTTTGTTACTGAATTTCAAAGTCCCACTGCAAAGAACGGCTATGTTAGATTTCTGAGGAAAAGGTCACCAGATTTCTGCACAAAGGAAATTCATAAGGAAGCTAAATGTAGGAGTTGCTACCAGGCTCCTCTTTAATGTAGTACTGCATTATAGGCATTTCTGGTCTCGCTTTGATGAAAATATTCACTCCCTGAGCATTATAGAGAGACTCAGTTCCTTAGTTTCCTAAAACAATAGTTTTTTTTTCTAAAAAAAAAAAAATTTATTTGTAATATTTGATGTAACCCGAAAGAAAGCTGTCTTTGAAAGGCAACAATTGGCTTATCAGTGATTATAGGTATTGTATTTGTGGTTTATAAATGCATACATATTTGTAAATTCTATATATATATTTATAACCACCATGTTTGTATAAGTGTTCTTCTTTAAGAAGCGCATTCTCAAATGAAACAGGTGGTATTTCACCTAAAAGAGCTCTATTTAAGTATGATATATTTTCATTGCAAAATCTGTAACCGAACATATATATATATATATAAGCAAACAGTCTTTATGATAGAACAATATGTTCTCTTTGTTCAATTCATTTATTGATAACACACAAATTTGCCAAAATACAAATAAATTGGACATTAATATTTGTATTTGTTTGAGGTTTTAATGCACAATCATTTCTTTGTGTTTAAGGATAATTTTATACTAAAAGAGTATGTTCATAAATATGATGAAAGAGTTTTTTCTCCCAATTTTTCTTGTAACTTTAACTGGCTGATATTTAATTTCTTCTCTAAAGTCATGCATTGTGTACTGAGCTTTTAGTTATGCACAGGCTTAGGGGTATAGGTATTGTAAATATCCCAGCTTAAACCGGTGCTCCCATCGTTTCCATCTGTTTAACTGAGATGTGAGTTCCTCTGCCTTGCAGTGGTTTGTAACTCTTGCTCACTCAAGATGCTGATGAACTGACCAGTTTACCACTGTAATCTGTACGCCAGAGACGATGAAATAAATGAACTCTTAAACTTCATTGCTCTATTTTCTTCTTTCACCTTCCCTGCTATGTAGTCTGAGCAGATTCATCTGTGTAATCAGAACAAAAACACATGAAGTGAGTCATGTTTTGCTCCCAATGGCATTTTCACCTGTGGTGTTTAAGCCAGACAAAAATAACATTCTAATAGTTGTGTATAGAAAGAGATTTGCATGACAGGATGGTTTTGCTGCAGCTTTTTGTATTTTGGGGGAGATTCCCATTGCATCCACTAAAAGCATTGTCTTTCTTACTGAAACTCTAGGCAGGCTTGTACCTGGAGACATACACAGTGTCAGTCCTGAAGACGGCCAGTTTTTGCCTTTGGAAATGTATATGCATATTTACAGCATAAAGGTCTAAGTACAATTGTCTCTTTGTTTAATTCTTTTCTTGTGTAGCAATATAGGGATGACAGATTCTGCCTGCTTCTAATCGATTTTTATTATCTTATCAATTATCTTGGATAATGATTGTGTCAAGAAATAATAGCAATTGTAAAACCTCACATTAAAAATATTCCTAGGATCCAAAATTTGAGAGAAATTCTCCGCTGATGATGCAGGTAGTCTGAAGAAAGGCAAGTCTTCATTGTTTTTAATAAATATCCTTAAATTTACCTTGTATATGTGTGGATGACTTGAACATATATATGCATTCCTCTTAAGGAATTAATTTGAAAATTATTAATAGTAGATAATATACATAATCAACATTTTTCACTATTTTTTTTTAATCTCTGTAGCTTTGCTTAATTTATTTTTTGTTTTTATTCTAACCTCAAAACAGAGTCTGATGCACAGATGATTTATAACATTTTTATAGATGGTTCGAAACATACAGCATAGTCTTGACTTTATCACTAGTGCAGTTTTGACTTATCCAGATTAGCAGTCTGGATTCTGAGAACTCTTCTTACCTTTTTTCTTTTTTTTTTTTTTTCCACCTCTATAGATGGATTTGTACAGCGATTAGTTTGCACCTAAACTCTTCTAGGTGTTAGACTGGTAAATCCTGCTTCATTGTTTCCTGTTACATTTAAGCTTTTTGACAAAGGAGAAGGAGCTGACACTCAGACGTTCATGACTTCTGTAAAACCAAATGAGAAGCCGGCTTCCATAGAGCCTCGGTAATGGCCTTTTTTCTTATGACAAAGTTTAAGGTAAAGGAGAGGAAATTCTTTTTGAATTCCATCTCTAAAGGTCAAGTGACCTAACATTTCCAATTTTTGTAAATAAAAAATTAACATTTAATCCTTTTGTGGATGTAAATCTATTCAGCAAATTTTTTTGTTGTCTAATTATTACTCTTATAACAGAGAGCTTTCAATGTAATAAAAATCTTCCCTTTTATCTTAGCACATGATTCTGCAAATGTTTGTGAATTAATATGTAATGCTCCATATAAAAAGTATTCTGTTCATCAGTATTACTATTTGTAAAATGAATTTTTAAAGTATGTGTCTAAATAAATAATGAGGAGGAGCTGATGGCTCAGTTTTAAGTGAATTATGACTTTTAAAAAACTTTGACTACTAGCAAGAGGCCATCTTTATTGAAAGCTGGTTAGAATATTTTATGGAGAATTAAATCACAGGAAAAAAACAAAACAAACAAAAATCGTTTAACCACACTGTCTAATTCAGTATTTACAGGTATTTGCAACAGGTATTGCTCTCTCAGACTTTTTGTCAGAAGTTATTAATAACAGAGAAACAAAGATACATGATGTTCTCCACACGGTTCAAAGATAATGAAATCTAGTGTAGGTTAAGTCAGAATGACCTGGTGGGTGTTAAACTACGGTATTACAGTCAGTTTTCTCTCACTGTGATGATAGGCTAGCAGAATCAGGCCAATCAGGCCATGTAAAGGCCGCTCTAACATCAAATATCGAACAATCAGTTTGACATCACTTGGCTTACTGAGATTCTACCTTGTAAACTGAATGGCTAAACTGAACCAGTAAGAGAATGCAACACCTCTGCTGAATTGTTAAAGCAGATTTCTCGTTCAGTAGGTGTCACCAGGCAGAGCCCACTCTTCAATTTGTCATGGATAAGCAGTTCAAAATTCAGGGCCAGGCTCCCTAGGGCTGTCTGCTTCCTCGCAGCGTTCCAGTGACAGCAGCTAATAAACCCATGGTTGGAGCAGCCCAAGTGGCACAAGCATGAGGAGCACAGTGAGCCTTATCTCAGAAATATAAATTGCTTTTGCTTAAAGATTGTTAACACTGTATTTTTTGCAGCTTGTTATCAGCTTCACACAGTAGCAGTATTTCGGTTTTTCTATTTGGTGTTTGTTTTAAATATAGGGAGTATCTGTCTGTCTTAGGAAGATAAACCTGTTTTCTGCTCTTAACTAACAAGTATTTAAGATACTTATTAATATAATGATCAAGGGTGGAAGGCATTACTAGTACATGCTTGAGTTCCAAAGGAATTTACTACAACTTTTGGCTAAACTTAAAAATATATAATTTTCATTTTAAAAAAATTATTTTCCTGTAACTTTAATTTTCATGGAGAACATTACAGAGGTTGTTTGGAGTAGTATTTGATTTTAGGATTACTTATCATATAAATAGTGTGATTAACTTCAGCCCCTAATTGCAATGGGGAAACTAGCACCATTGTAGCTGAAGCAGTGTAAGAGTTTTTTAGGTTGCCATTATTCATATCAAGGATGACATAGACCACCAAAGGCAAGACTCGACAAAGAAACAGCCTTTAAGCGATTTCTAATTTGCTTGTTTCTATTTTCTGTTTTGTATAAGCTGCAGGCAGTTGTTGTTTACATATCATTTGTATATGTAGCAATTCCAACTAATATCTGAATAAGTTTGTGGTATTACACACACTTTTTTTTTGTATAAGTTGTTTATTCTCTAAAGCAGCTCAGGTGTGATACCAGAGCACTCATGTTGCAAGTCTCATGCTGAGTCCAATGGCTTGTGACATACAGAGTCCTTTTTTAGGTGTATGTCATAGCTGTGTAGGAGGTGAGGAAATGTTTCTTCACTTCTGCTGTAGTATCAGCAAAGTCTCGCGCAGTGGCTCTAATATGTTGACAGCTCAATGAGTCCCGAGTCCCTCCCTTTGGTTTTAGGGCTGAATTTTTCTCCCCATGAGTTTTTGTTTGTTTGTTTGTTTGTTTATGTAACATGAAAATTACTCAGATTTGCAAATTTGGACTGTACTGTCTACTGCCATGGAAACAGAAAAGCATCTTTTGGGGAAAAAACACTAAAATACCACTTTTTTTTTTTTTTTTTTTTTTTTTTTTTTTTTTTTTTTTTTTTTTTTTTTTTTTTTTTTTTTTTTTTTTTTT
>PTEX01000073.1:2898795-2990756 GCA_003342815.1 Eudromia elegans | reverse complement strand
ACCATTTTCATGTTGGTTATGAATTGGGAATGGTTCCTGGCTTGCTGGTTGCGATTGGGCTTTCCCTGTTTTGGTGTGTATGGCTGGTTACATTTGTTCTCTCCTCAGAGGGAGGCACTGAACCAGTGTTTTTTAAAAAGGCGGTGGATCTGTGAGCTGGTTTTGAACACTGTAGTTTGGCTGACTTGTATATAAGCTTCAGTTAAGAGGGGACGAGGAGATGGTTGAACAGGTATTCCTAATTTGGGGTAATTCAGCTTCTACGTTGAGAGCGAGATAGAAATGTTGCTATTTACATTCCTACAGTAGAAACATAAGTATCAATGTCTTCAACTTCGAAAGCCCTGTGCCACTAACTTTAGTTCACTTGCCTGTAAGCTTTGGCAGAGATGCTTTTGCAAGGAAGCAGACTCCCAAATGTGCACTCGTTCCGTCTTGCCGTTGGGAGTCATGGAAATCTGCGCTGTCGTTGGACATGTAAGGCTGATGGAAAGCTAGCAGTGATGTGCTGGGCTATCCTTCACTGCCTATGGTGAGATCATATAGCCTTGAATCTCCTCACCTGCTCCAGTGGGAGCCATGAAATAAGTACCATGCCATATGACTTTTTGCTTGAAAACTATTGGTCTGCATATTAAATCAAATAAACAGTAGAAAGCAGAAAAGAACTTATTTTGACCTTACTAGCCACACGATGCAACCATGGTGTGTAACATATATAGGGATGTAACAACCTATATAGTGCAGTTGCTTTACATGTTTAGGTGACAACTGGGCAAGGATGCAGAGCACCCTGGAACTTGCTTAAAACTTCTGCTTGGAAATCAGATTACTAATATCAACATATTAAATAAAGCTGTTCAGCAAATATCTTTTCTGTCAGCTACCAAAACAAACTGACATTTAGGTTTGTGAGTTTTTTTACTGCAAAGTCAGCTATATTTTCCATTTTGTCAGGACAGCATTTCCAGTTAAAACCTGTTTTGACATGCACATGATGTCTGGGCTCTACTGCATAGCCACATTGGTTAGCTACCTCATTATCTGAAAAAAAAAAAGCTAGCTAGCTATGCTTATTTTGTGCCATCTAGAAAACAACAATAGTTATACAAGACAGAAAAGTAATGTAACCAGATGTATTTAGCATTTAACCGTTAGTTTTTTAGTTCTGTAATCCCTTCTATCTGCCATGATCCATCAATTTCCTATATCAGAATGCCAGAAAAGGGGGTAATAGCTTGTTTGGGACGTGGTACCTAGCAGCAAAGGGGTAGTTTCTCTCAGGAACATATAACTGGTAGCAAAATCAAGCTTTGCTATGAATGGAGAGACTTCTGATGATGAACAAAATAGAGGTGCTGAAAATACGGCAGAACAACCCTGAACTTTAAGACCATCCCCGCACACATTTCATTGGGTTTATCCTTCTTACAGCTTTCCACTGTTAAAATTCCACTGTTGCTGGAATCAGATTTAGTTTTGTAAAATAAAATAAAATGTGGTCAATTGGTTCTGAGGTGTTAAGTTTGATTCTGGCTGATAATAGCAGCCAGCTTTTGGACAGATTTTGCTAAATAGAATCAAAGACTTTGGTTCTATTTCCCTAAATTCTGTACATATAAAACATATGTATATCTTTACAGACGGAAGAGTTTTTAATTTTGGCATGTGAAGCCGCAGACTTTGCTTCTCATTCTGAGTTTATCACTGGAACTAACAAGGAAGGGCTGTAAAAATTAATTATAGGATATTAGAAGCAGCACTTGCAAGAATATCTTCATGAACAGACTTTTGATAAGGAAAAAAATAGCATTTTGCACTGCGCAAAAAGTACTTTTCTGAGCATTACCTGTGATGGTGCCTCTCTGGCCTTTCTTACATTTGGAGGTTATTTGTGATACAGCTTTACTAAGGAAGCTTCAGTGTAGCTAACACTGAGGAATTATGAACTTGTCTTCTTCATCTACATCTGACCCCCTTCTATGCTACTTCTAAAATGTACCAGTAAGGAATCAACTGGTAAAAATTGTTAATATGTGCTTGACAAGGTCAAGGCTGCGCATTTTATTTATTTATTTTTTAGTTTGCCTCAAGCAATATATAGTGAGCTATGTGCAATTGTATATGAAATAGGAAATACGGCACTTCCCCAATTCCCTTGTCATCTGTAAAGGGTTGCCATCATTTTCTAGAAGGTCTTAACATTTCCAGGCTTTTTTCTTCTCTGGTTCCTTCTTCCCAAACACACTTGTCTGTATTAAAAATGTACTCTGTGTCATTATTGACTCTTCTTAGAAGATGCAGGTTTTTTGTGTTAGGACATGAAGGTCACATCAATATGGCAATCCTACCCTCATGAGTAAGAGATCCTTTAGAAAAACAGGGTAATTTGTTTAGTGGTTTGTTTGAGCAATCTCCTGTTGAGATACGTTCAGTGTGTTTTGCTTTGTTCTTTATACTCATAAAATAATTGCTTCTTTTTAAAAAAACAAAGCACCCCTGTAGGACTAGGTATCATCAGGGGAAGGGGAACATTTTTTTAACTAGGTGTTTTAGGGTAAACTAGGTGTTTTAGGGTAAACCATTAGGATAAACTAGTAAAGTGAAATCATGGTGTGTCTGCAGTAACATGTGCTTCTGGACAGATGAGCTACAGCTTTTTGGTCTTTAGGAAAGCTTTGTTGATGGGTTCACCCTTAGGCACTAGGTCGCTAGTAGATTTTATCACCTTTCTGAGAGCAAGTCAGTGCATTCCTCTCAGAGACCCCAAGCCATTTGTGTCAGTTCTTATCTGTAGGATGAGCTGTTAACAAGTCTCTGCTTGTTGTTGCAACACCTCCTTCCAAAAGCAAATAAATACCCTGTCGTGCTTTGATAATACAGTGGCAAAGGCTGTGTAACCGCCTTCAGTAGAGACTGGCCCAATATGTTCAGGCTTTCTATTGAAACCAAAGTCTCAGCTCATCTGCTTTCCGATGTTTTGCATTTCCTTTGCTGTGTCCCTATATTCCCTAGAAGATGCAGTGATGCTCGGGGTATCAAGCGGCAGATTTCTGGCTTGTCCATGATCTCTGCACCACTAACGCCTGCTGTAAGGCTCTTGTGTCACTCAGCAGCTGCGCCATGAGAGCAGGCGGGGGCTGGAGAAAGGAGAGGCTGTTTGCTGCACAGGCCCTCGGTTGCTGCTGTCATGTCAGGGAGAACAGGAGCAGTCCATCAGCCAGGGGTGCTGGAGCTTTAACTTCTCTTTCCTCTTTCTTCCTCTTCCTGCACCAGTAAACCCACACTTTGCATACAACTAAAATAATATCTGGGGAAAAATAAGAACAAGGAGAAGAAAAACAAGTGTAGCCTACCTGATGTGGCTTTTAATGAAGAAAAATGCAATCGAGGCCCATATATACTTCCTCATATTGAACAATTTGCCTTGTATGTCAAATCTCAACAAGATTAATGACAGAGATTTCAGCTATATTTTAGTACAGAAATGGCCACTTAAAAACAAAGCCTTCAGATGTACTCTGAGCTGTACTGCAAGGGGAGCAGATTCTTTCTGGGCAGTTTCCTGAATTAGGAATAGCTTTTTCTCTTTCTTGTCCTCTGGCTGCACTTCACTTCTAGAGAAGTTTTGATTTATGTTATACCAGCAGGTGAGTGCTGGGTATTTTGTGGCATTACATTATATTGTTTATAAGGTGCATGTAAATATTGCAGTGGGGATGCGTTACAATACCAAACTGTACAGTGTGTCATCTGCAATCACCAGCAATGTCTGTGATTAAGATACTCTGGAATAACCCTCTGTGGGTGCATCAGACAGCCCAAGCCAGAGCATGTGAACATTAGGAAATGAAAACAGAGCAAGCAGTGGGGTTTTTTTATTCATTTTTTTATTACTGTGTTGAGTCAGCAAAGGGTTTTTAAGTTAGTGTGCCAGTGTGTTACTGTGCTGATGAGAGCCCAGGCATCAGCATCCTCAGAGCTCAGCACTGCATGTGGAGCTGGGAGCTGCGTGCTCCATGCTGAGCCCCCAGGGAGCCACGCTCCAAAGCTCCCCAAAGAGATAATTTATTACTAATATTCAGGAAAAAAATGTAATTTGTTCTTTAGAAGCATCTCTATTCTCTCTTCTGAGGGAACTGGAATTCAGATAGGAGAATCCCAGTCTGTGTCTGTACAGCAGGATGTTCCTGCAGTCTCTATTGGGGTCAACAAGATGTTGCAGCTGTAAAAATTAACTGATTGGAAGTGTGTTGATTAAGTTGTTCTTGATTTCTTTTTAAAACATGCAAATTGAATGCGTATGCTCTGTTCAGGATGAGATCCTAAGTAAAAAGAGAGGAATGGAAATGCCAATAAGAGACAAGTCAAGAATTGACTGTATAGGATGCTAACCAAACCAGTTTGACACCAGTTGTGCCCACGCAGATGCATTTATATAAGATAGGTGGGTGTCATAGCACAGCATAGGAAGGTAAGACTGGTTTCCTGATGCAGACTACAAGTATAGTCCAAACAGAACAGTCTGATAGAGGCTGAAGTTGATTCCCAGACAGTAAAGGTTTGTCCAAAACTCGAGAACTTCAGTGTCTCCAGAGGACGCTCCAACAGGACTGACCAGCCCCTGACAGATGTAATGCATGAAGTGCCTTGCGTAGCTATTTGTGCTTGTTTATAGGTTTCTCTTTGTGTGATTCACCTATTGCATATTTGACATTTCCAATAAAATGAGTGAAATTATGCCTAGAACTGTCTCTTTGAGGATTTCTAGTTCAGATGCAGATATCCACACCTGGTCAGAAGAGTCTCACTTGTTATGTCTTTGGGAGACACACACTGCAGGTTCTGGAATCTGCCTCATTCAGTGTTTTCACACAGGCAATTGGGCACCTACAGTTATTTGAGAGATAATACCAGACTTAATGGGGAAGGGTTCTGGTGTAAATGGTTTGGGGCAAGTAAACAGTAAGGGGAGGAACCATCATTGTGTAAGTGCTGTGGCTCAGCAGACACAAAGAGTATGTGTTCTGGTTTTTGCCCGTTTCGTATTGCTCATCTCAGGAGAAAATCAGCACTCAGGCCTGCCATGAGTTTTCATGCTGACCCACTACTCTGCAAAGTCCACGTGAACACCAATGACGTTTCTGGTGGCCTTGGCTTGGGATGGCACAGTTCTGTGTATACAAATAGAAATTAAATACTGCATTTTATTTCCTGATAGCCAAAAGATGGAACTTGTATCTTTTGTGATAACATGGCCAGCACACAGAGAATCTGAGCATACCCATAAGTTTCGGATGGAAGATATATGTGATGGAAGGCATATTTGTTTACGTTTACGTGGTAGGGTTTTCATATTTTAATAGGCTTAAGAAGTAATTTGGGAACAGGCAGGATGACTGTCTTCTTACATGTTCTTCCGAATGCTCTGTGTAGTTGGAGACGGCGTAGTTGGGAAAAGATGCTGGAGAACAGAGTACAGCAAGTAGGGAGGGAAAGGATGTGAGAAACAGGACAGATATTTGGGAGATTCTTAAAAAGTACAGGAGGTAGATTTAGAGACAATTCTCTGTGCTGCTAAAGAAGAATTATTTCTTAAGATTTCTTAAGACCTAGAGGGGATAAGCCTAGAGACAAAGGAGGATGGAAAAAAAACCAGTCATGAGGTCATTGCATAATTCAATGATAGGATGGAATATTTATTTTAAATCTTTTTATTTCTTTTCTATTTCACTTTCAGATTATCTACTTAAAAGCTATTTGTCCTTGTTTGTGTTCTAATAAAATTCAGCTTTAGAGATTTATAGCTCTTGATTTTTTGAGGACAGATCTGCATCAAAACATTGATGAGTTTAGAGCTTCTCCAATATCTAGTGGACCATTATCTTTTTGATCTTGTAAGATTTTATAAAATGCTTTCAATTTTTGTAGATAAACGGTAGCTACCATCTTTAGTTCATGGTACCGGTGAAGGGCTTGATATTCCTCCTTACTGGCTCATTCTCTATCATTACATTAAAAGACTCAGAATCAGAGGACTGACTCCTAGTTAGACTTGGTTTACAGATCAGTTCAGCTAATCTGGACAGTTTCTACTTATTTTCCAGAGACTATGAATATAGTTCTGTTTAGCTTCTAGTTAGTAGCTAAATCCCGTGGACTGAATAATCTTTCCGAGAAAGCCCCAGCAATCTGGATGGGACAGTGCTTAATTTTTCTCTAGTGACTTTAGGTGACATCAAAGGAATCTGTCCCTATATTGATTCTCTTGCTCAAGTCTTGAAGCAAGAGTTATCCCAGGAAAAGAAGGTGATAACACTTCTGCTGAGGTGCCTGGAAAAGGAAGTGACGATCCGCACCAGCTTTCCATGCTCTGTCCTTTGCCATCAGTCTCGAAATCCACCGACTTCCTTAAAGCCCAGCTCCTGGAATCATTTAACTTTGTAAGAGTGATTTCTGCATGTTCCTAGTTGCTGCTAGCGGGAGTAGCAGGTGACACAAAAAAAACTTGAAGTCGTGGTCCAAATTAAACTCAGAAAAAAGGCAAGAAGTGCCTCTAGTAAAGAGACTGCTCTACAAAGCTGATAACATAAGAAGTTAAGTCCCAGTAAAAGTAAACCCCACCTTTGTCACTGACTTCTCATTTTTCCAGGAGATCAACCTGCCGGATCTGCTAGTATTGGCAGACAGATTATGATTTTTGTTGGAGGAGAAGCATCAATCTAAAGAAAGGGTAATTTTTTGTTGTTGTTGTTCAGAATATGTTTCTTCATGATGATAATGAAATTAGTTATTTAAGAATTTCCAATATTTCCTTTTAAAATTAAACTTACATAAGAAATGATGTCATTGCAGCTCCCAGAGTACCAGATATTTTCATTTCTTGTCCACTGCTTTGTAATCGTACTTCTGAATTAGAACTGGCATTGACTGTGTTCTTAAAGTGCAGGGGATTATTTTCTTGTCTCACTGGCTGAAGATGAGTTTTCAAAGCTGCTTCTCTTAGGACTTCCAATTGTGGTTAGTACCCTAGATTAAGAGATCTTGCAGTTCATATGAGGTCCTGCATTTTGTATGCTGAGTGTGATTCTTGTCCCTTTCTTACACGAAAATGTCAGGAAAAACTTGATCTCAGAAAGCCAAACAAAATAGAAATGTATTCCCTCCCCTTTTGTCTTTCTATTTTTTTGGAATCCTTACAAATACACAAGCGCATGAGCATATAGTATATGCTAGTATATGCTCCAGTACATGAGAATAAAGTATGGGGAAATGTCTACTCTTTTTAATCCATTTTCTATAACTCATGACATTTATTGGGATATCACCTGAAAAAAAAAAATTAATAGATCTTCAATTATACCTCTTTGGGAGATACTGGCTTGCTTTGCTTTCCATTGCTTTTTTCAGAGATTAAACTGAAAATAGTAAACCTTTTTTAAAAGAGCAAAGGAGTGTTATAAAATGTTAAATAATTATAAATGATATTACATGTTTAATGTTATAACAATATTTCTTAAAAGGTTCCATGTGAATTAATGCCACTGCATTCATACTTTCTGCATAAATAAATATTTTTTCAAAATAAATAAGGCATTTTATTCATAGACTGTGTTTTACACTGTTAGCTTTTGACAGGTCCTGTGTAATCCTGCTTTATATAGCAACAACAGAATTTGTTCCTAACCAATAGCAAATTTGGAAAGACATTTATTTCCCATTCATAAATGATAATCTTATCCATTCATCGTGACCACATATCTTTGCAGCACTATTTATAGTCTTTGGAAATATTACTGGTACATGAAGAGGACTGAAATGCAATTTGCATTTGGCAGTTTTCATTTTAACAGTTCAACTTAACTGTTATGTCTTTTAAATAAATCTGTTTGGACAATAGTGTTGAATGATGTGGTTTCATAGGGAGGATTTATGTGAAAATATAATATTTCATAATAGTATGGAAAAATATGTATGTGCTCAGCTAAGGAAAAAAATTGACCTTGCTTTCTCTGAAGTTTTGAAGTTGTTTTGATGATCCATATTTTTCATAGTAAATGCTTTCTGTCAAGGATAAACAAATCAAGTCATGTGAATTTTCATATATTATTTAAAGCTAAACTAAACTTTAATTGGTCATTTTTCTTGATACTTTTGAAGTTCATTTTTAGTGATGTTTTTAAAGTGTCCAATAGGTTTGTTTATCATTTTTTCCTAACTTTTTCTGTGGGCAGTTTGCATTTGTGCTCTTGCGATAGTGGATAAGTAACCTAAATTACTGTTCTATTTAAAAGGAAAAGCAAGTGATACTGTTGGCTTTCTACTATATGCATTTAAACCTGCATTAATCTCAGCTGAATCTATGAAACTAGAAAAGCCCTTTATAATGGTCAGCTAGCAAAACAAAAAAAAAAAAAAAAAAGGGGGAATCTGTTTGCTCTGTAAGGGGGAATCTGTTTGCTCTGTAATGACTATGTGATGTATTTTGCAATTCCTACTTGTCACTTCAAAACTAGATAAAAATCTTCTTTATGCCACTTCATTGACAGTGCAATTTATCTGTTTGCCTACCCTGCTAATGCTTGTCAGTAGAAATAAATATAACATTTCTTGAAACGCGAATAGTAGCTTTCAATATTTTGTGCAATTGGCATTTTCAAAAAATAATAGTAAATTTAATGCACCATGTTCTTGTAGTGCATCAGCACATTTCAGAAAGAAATTGATGTGTATCTAAAACAGAGGGAATATACTACTTCAATTTGTATGCTTTTATGTATTCTGTCAAGGAGCAAATGATGTTAATAAGAAGCTAAGGACCCCTGCCACTCCTCATTATTGAAGAAGCTTCCTGTATGTAGCAAACGAAAATGAATGTGGTGCAGAACTTAGTATTTTGCATTGCAAATTATCCTGCTATCCTCTTTCCAGTGAGCATTGCCATAATAGTATGAAATGCTTTTTAATTATTTTTTAAAGTGTTTCCCAAATTAAATGTTCAGCTTGTGAAAAGAAAAATTATTAGACTTTCATTTTCTGAGGTGTATTATGAGATACAGAAAATATTAGTATTAGTGTTAGTAGCACTAAGGTGTATGTGTCCACATTGTATTATTTCCTATTAACCCATAGGAGACAGTATATGTTGCATGATCAGAAAATTTGAAACAATGACAGGTCAACCTTATAGGACAGTCACAATGATAAAGTTAAGAGTATGTAGGGCTTTTAGAATGCAAGAGGTACATCATAAGAATAGTTTAATAGATGAACTGTCAAAATACAGGAGCATTTTGGCTTTAGATGCATTCTGAGCATTTTATCCCCTTTAAGTGAAGTATTTAAGTTCTGTATTTGAATTTCCCTTTGACTACATACCAGTATTTGGAAGCTTCCTTTTGTGGTGATGTAACCACACAAGACAGAGGATCCTGACCTACATATTTTTTTGTGGAGCGAGGATGCAAGACTTGTGGGTTTGCCTCAAAAGCAGACAAAACAGTGTAGGGTGATTCTTTGTACTGACCAAACCTCTTAGAGTACTGCAGGAAGTACAGCATGAGAAGCAGTAAGCTTTTGAAAACTCTGAAAGGAGTTTTAGAAAGTATTAGAAATACTTTAAATAAAGAACCTAAAAAAGGAAATGCATTTTACATAGGATTTAATCTCATCTGGAGCTACCTTACTTAGTGGTTAAAAAATCCAAAATACTGGTCCTGACAAATGTTCTGAATAGTAAGTAGCTAGAGTTGGGGTTTTGTCATTAATCCTCTTCTGTGTAGAAGTCAATGAAGGACTAGAGATTAATTTAAGCTATGAACTTGTGGCTAGGCTCTAATCCTCGCCTTACTGGATGCTGAATTATCACACAAAACAGAATGGCTTCATCAGGGAGGACTGCAGTTCTAGCCCAGAAGTCTAAACAGCTGTGTGGTCAGGCGTACTCTTCTCTGAGAAGTCAGAAAAGCAGAAAAACTGGCCCTTTGTACATCCCAGGCCAATGCCCTAAGAACAAAATGAGCTAGGTCTAGAGTGGGTGCGACATGTCTGTGTTTTGAGTAGGTCTTCTGATGTTTTACTTCGCAGCTTCACAAGAAATCTGTGTGGGGGCTGTGATCCGGGGGCGTTGATTTGCTTTTATCCTAATACTAATCAGGAATGTTTTTGGTATTTCAAGTAAGGTTTAATAGAGGAGGGAGAAGGTTCTTACAAATACTGATCATAACATCACAGAGGAAGTAAGCCCATGGTGACCACTGGAGTATCAGAAAGCTTAAAAAAAAGACGCCTGACATTCTGGACCAGCAGGGAAGGTTTTTACTACTAAAGGTAGAATATACAGCAGGTAAATGTGATAGTAAAGCACAAGCAATAGATGATGGAGCCAGAACTTACAGTTGTTAAAATAACTTTGATGCTATTCTGTATGGGAAGAGCGTTCCTCTAAATATTATCTTTCCTTGGGCAAAGAAGAAGAGACACTAAAGCCATTCTATTCTATCTAAACCAAAAATACCTTGAATCTAAAACATAAAGTGTCAAAGATTTCTAAAGCAAAAGCTACATGCAGCCTGTCAAGGCTTAATGTCAGAACAGTTTCTGTAGCCTCTGTTACATAGAGAAGCGAAGACATCTTAATTAAACTCTATTTTTGTTGCGGATGCAAGGAAAGCTCCTGACAGAGTGTGGATGCTAACTATAATCATACGTGCTGCCATTGTCAGCGACAAGGGAAAAAAGCAATAAAAAGGGCTGCACGTGATTGCTGTCACACAGCTTGCTGTGCAAGAGACAGGTTTGAGAAGGTGTTGATTTTTTGATTCAGTAAAATGTTCAAGTTTAGAGACAATCTCTAGTAATTACAAGAAGAATATTTTTTTTCCATATTGGCTCATTGCTCTATGATCTGTAAGTTCAAAATCAAGGTCCAAATTAAGAGAATTAAAAACACTGTAAGATGTAGATCTTTGATTTTGACATATGTTGAAGGATTTAGTTTTTCTTGACGTCTATGTGTTTAGATTTAAATAGGACTAGTATTGTCAGATAAACAAGCATTTGACTATAGAGGATAGGACATCAAGAAAACAAGTAACACAAAATCTGTATTAAAAGGGTGAGAACTGGGCATTTTTTGCTAACAGTCATCTAGCCTCACACTCTTTGGGTTTTTTTGCTGTATTCTCTGGCTATGGCCTTTCTCATTTATATATATTTGTTTTGGTGGGAAGAAAAAGGCATTGGTGGGATGTGAAGGATAAGGGTAGTTGTTGGTCTGCCTTGAATCACTGTGAGGAGAGTTGCAAGCATAACGCATCCCCTGCCCCTTGCAAACAGGCAACAGGAGTTTTCTGTGGCTGTTTTGAGGCTCTGCTGTTAGCTCATTATTTCTAAAGGACAAGAAAATAATAAAGTGTGTGCCTGAGCAGGGTTTGAGGAACTCGTTTGGAAACCGTCTGAAGCTGAGGCTCTTTCTAGTATCCTGAAGTGACTGTGGGTCACCAAACTCTTTCAGAGACTGTAGCTGCTGTTTAGTAGCCAAAGCACTGTACAAATGGATTTCTCTTTACTGCTTGTTGCCAAGGTATCTCAGGAAGAACCCGAAAGAACATTTATATTTCTTCAAGGATAAGAGAAATTTCTTATCTGATGTGATAAGTCTACTTCTGGGTCTGCACAGAGTAGTCTTTCAGACTGCTGCTTACTGTGAGATGTGCTGAGGTTAACCAATTGTTTCATAGTTCCATCAATAACTTTGGGTTGTTTCTTGCCTGTGATAAAAAAAACTTACTATTAAATTTCCACATTTTTTGAGGACTGTTTAGCTAAAACAATCACCTGCTACTTTGATTTGGAGATCTGAAGTGCCATGACACGTATTAACTAAAGACAGCCATCCAGAATTAGTAAAAAAAATTCCTTCTAAGAATAAAAATTTTAATCCATCTAAGGACTGATAGGATCTTAAGGCAGAAAGGGCATTTGTGAGAAGGTAGGGAAAAGGGGTTCTAATAATCCATAAGAAAAAATGAAAGCAAGAAAATAGAATATTATAAATCCTGCATTTTATGGGAAAAAAAAATCTATAGAGATCTACGAGATCTACTTTTCACAATATTCATTTTATTATGATATTGTTATTAAGTTCCAGTTTTAAATGAAACATTCAAGAGAAAGAGACATATCTGGGGCCTATTTTGTTCAGTTCTCTGACAACTGAAGCCATTGAAACTGTCTACAAATGAGCTAAACCATATGACTAAGGTCCCCTGCTATCATGGTAAAATAACTCTTATTTTGATATATTTGAACAAAATAAATAGGTTTTCACAACTTGTCCCATCTTATATAACCTGAAATTGTAGCTGTCCGTGCATAGCTGTCCGACAAATTGTTCTCGTTCAAATATAATTACAGGTATCAGGTAATGTAGACTTAAATAATACTTCTGGCAAATACAAAGAAGAATGGTTGTATGATTCCTTGTTAAAAATGTTAGAAAGTAGATTTTTTTTTTTGTGAATTTTAAAAGAAATAAACCAGAGGATGATAAAGAACAACTGTGAAAGGCACTTCTCAATTTTTCATAACTCCCTTCAAATAATGTGTAGCTGATGATAATGAGCTGACTGTAGTTCACTTTCTTATGAGATACTTGCTGAAACTGGAAGCTGATTTTGTGCCTGTTTGGGTGTAGAGAGTTTTTAAAAATGATTATATTCTTACTGTAAATGCTTTCTAAAGCTATAGTTTTAAGAAATTTACTGTAATTACCTTCCTTTGTCTTTTAAGATGTACTTCTAGTATATATAAAGCAAGCATGTTTAAAACAGTTGGAGATGTATATTGAAAGCATGTATTTTTGATAGGAAAGAACCTGTGTAAAGACAAACTCACTTTTCAGAGTTTATGCTATTTATAAATTTTAAAAGAGTTTCTCTAAATAGAGGAGATTGTGTTAAAATATAGAATCTTTTGCTAATGTGAAAACTCCTGAAGGGCTAAATTTGCAGCGTAGAGCAAAAAAAAGAAAATAGAAAAAAATGTAATTTGCTTACATGTTAATCATCAAATATTTATATTAGTTATTTCCATGCCTCAAAGATTTTATGGTGTTAATATTTATTGCAACAGTTCCTATGATATTTGCAGTTTATTTGTTCACCTTACATTTTTAATTTAAATGGGTTTATTGGTTTAATATCGCTTAGTAAAACAAACTGACAATTTCTTTTGGAATATAATAGGTATTCAAGAAAAACTTACCATTTTCACAACCATTTCACAGAGCTGAGTCTATTCAGAAAACTTTTAAACTTTCTCTTTAGAGACAGTTTTATTTGCAAATCATTATTTTCACTTTCCCCGAGGATGCTGCAAGCAACCCAGCATGACCAATTGTGAGAGCAATTATATGCGAATTCCAGGAAGGGTTTTGTATTTTGGCCATATATTTATATGAAAATAATTTCTGTTTTAACAGTTCATTTTATTGATTATCTATTTCAATTTCTTAGTGATTTTAGTTCATTATTTTGAAGCTAAGTGTCATATCACAGATACTCATTTACGGCCATATCCCTTCAATGTGATAGCTTATCCCACTGCTTACCTGAAGTTGGGCCGAATGGTTGATTTCTGATTGCATTAATACCATTATCTTGCACAAGTAGTACTGCTATTTTTGTGACGATGTGATGTTCTTTCCCTTAGCACTGAGTCTGTTCTGCAGAAGGTTCATATGAGGCTTAGTTTAGCCCTATCTTTGAGATAAATCATGAAGTTGTTTCTCTGTAGCCTCTGCTCAACTGTTGGTAATTTTTCTAGGTGTACAGTATCAAATGAAGTTCGTTACCTTTTCAGCTACTTATATTTCCTAGTTATTTTTAGATTACTAAGATATTTTCTGGTTATTTTTCTGGGTAAGAAGTGTTTTGTCTTGCCCTGATTTTGGGTGTTGTTCACTGGAGGACTGAAGAGGGCACATGAGTGATATCTGCCTCTCGACTGGTAAAGGATTTTGGGAACTCTCCAGATGGGACTATTACAAAGTATTATAGTAGACAAGCTTATCACTTTTGGTAGAAAAAAAGGAGACATATTCATGCGAGCGTCATTAAAACTTAAGTAAGTTATTAACCTATATGAAATATATGAAAAGGGTTTTTACATGTTTTATTAGTTTGCATAAGGTTCTGTATTTGCTGATGTGGTCTGAAATTTGTTGTAGGGTCTAATCTAGTTTAAATCTTTTAACCATGTATGGTACTTGGTTTTTTGTTTTGTTTCTGTTTTGCCTCTATTAATTTTAATGAAGGCTGTTTTAGGCAGCAAATAGGGCAATAAACTGGAATAATAATATTCTGCAAAAAATATTCTGCCCTCCCCACCCCCTTCATTTCCATCAGGATTCACCGTGTTTAGTGCTACTTTAAGAGAGCAATGCTGCTTCAACCAACTCCCTGCTACCGTGAGGGAAATAGGGATAACTCTTGGAAAAAGTTTTGAGGCTAGTGACAAAATATGTTTGTCTTTCAGATCCCCAGCTCAAGGGTATAGTGACCAGGTTATATTGCAGGCAAGGCTACTACTTGCAAATGCACCCCGATGGAACTCTCGATGGAACCAAGGATGACAGCAGTAATTCTAGTAAGTGACTGCTATAGGGGAATGTATTAATGGCAAACAGAGATTGTTCTCATTCACATATATACATGCAGACACAATTTTAATGGGTTTTGAATGTATTTTGTCAAAAAAAAAAAAAAAAAAAAAAAGATTTCTGTCATTTTAAAATCTTAAAACCACCTGCATGTCTCATGCAGAATGTTGACTTAAATGTGTTGCCACTGGAAACGAAGGTAGAAGTGCTGAAAGACATCACACACTGATGGGGCATGCACATGCAGAGAAACGTCTTCTGATAATCTCTTCATAAACTTTTTATCTAAAAATAATTTTATTATCTGTAAATAAGTGCATTAAAAAAGCAAATTCTTTGAAAATCTGATAACACAGATCCTGATTCAGCAAAGAAAAAAAAAAAAAAAAGTATGTCTAACTGTAAAGCACGTGCCAAAGTACCTTGCTGAACTGGGGCGGAAGAGACTGATCTCGAAGTCCCTATACCAGCAAGAATTCCAATTATTTTAATAGGATTTCTGCAAGTGTAGGGACTGCTCTTCTAGGCAGTTCTGAAAAATATGCCAAACAAAAATGTATAACTCTTAAGGGTCACTATGGATGGCTGCTTTGCTGTATTTCTTTTCGTGTGATACTGGCACATATTTTCGTTCCATTTACGTGTATATGTTTGATAACATGAGCTGCAAATGGTAATTAAGAAAGCCTATTCTTATTCAATAAAAGGTGGATTTTTATTTTTCCATTTAACATAGAAAGTTGGTCTTTTTAATTCAATTATAGTTGGGGATACTTATGCAAAGTATTTCTATGTGGTCTTAAGCTCTGTTTTAAGCATATTAAATATAAAACATTCATCTAGTTACTATGCAAATACAAATAAGCCTCTAAATTCTTCGAGATTATTTGAGTTAGGCTACAGAAACTAAGGGATTTGTGGTTTCTGCTTTTATTTCAGTAGGTTCTCATCCCTGTTAATGCATGGGTATCATTTTTAACATATTTCAACAGATAGCATGATCCTCTTTTATCTTTCTAATTTGAGAATATTAATTAATTAATCTATTTAGATGCATATTTCTAGCTTTGCTGATTTTCCAGGTGCTTTTTTATTTTTCCTTTCTGTTCCTGATTTTTGTTGGTTTTTAAAATCTTTTCCTTTTCCTCAGCATATGCATCTCTCATGCACATTCCTGTACAAAAAGGGATGCTGAGACCTTGTACAAATCACATCATTATTGCTTTTCATAGAAGCTTTGACTATATGAGGTCTGAGAAATAAGTGTGTTAGGGAGTGTGTGTTTTTCTTCTTCTCCTCTCTCTCATTCTGTCTTTCTCTTATTTTCAGTTTCACTTCAGAGGTGTGTATGGGCAGCAATTTGGGAATGTTTGTTTTTTCTATGCTTATCTTGTAACTCTACATACAGATTTGGAATCTTTGCAAAACTACACAAGGACTTTACTTCATTTATTTTCTTTTTTTTTTTTTTTCTTCTTCTTCTTCTTCTTTTCCCCCTTCCCTGCTCTTCTGGGCCTCCATCTGTCTCTCTCTCTTATTCTTCTCAGCTGTTCCAAAATGTAGAATGAATATTCAGTATTCTAAATATTCTAAAATGTAGACATTGTCAAAAGACACACAAATACCAGATAAAGATACTTTGTATGTCTTTGTATGACTGTATCTTTGTATGACTTTTAGGCTAAAATGAGATTTTTTTGGTCTATGAAGGGATTCTTTAATGTCTCTTTAAATGATGTGGTTCGTTGCTTAATTCTCCATTAGTCCAAATTGATAGTATTGTTTGATAAAGAGAGGCTGGCTTGTAATGGTACAAAGTCAATGTGCTTGCCAGGAAGCATGTTATCACCCCCTTAAATTTTGCTAGTATGTAAGCATCACCACCATTTCAAGAGTGGCAATAAAGAATTAGAAAAGTTAATATGTTAAGATTTATATATTTGGTATATGGATATGAAGAGTATATGAATATGTCTGTTTCTTTTTGGCTGTCACTCCTTCTCAGTTCTTTCACCTTTCCACTTTTCCAAATGTATCCTAGCATTTCCCATCGAACTCTTGGTTATTCTGTCACTGTTTTTTTCCCCCCATATTTTGGTTTACCTTTACTCTTTTGCTTTTAAAACTCTCTTTTCTTTGGATAAAATTTCTAGTCCTTTGAGCTCTTCGTTCGTGAGCTCCTTATCATGTTAATTCGTGTCTGAGGTTTGCTGGTAAATAAGTTTTGGCAGCTGCAGAGGAAGAAGCGCAGTCCCAGTCTCAGCCTGGCCCTCCTGCTGGGCTCACATTGGGAGGAAGGAATATGCTGGCTACTGAGTTTGCAGAGTGTTTATTTAATGCACACAGTGTGGGAAGGGATGGACATATATTAGCTGTCAGCAGGGGAGATAGCACTCTTACCTTGATAGCAAGGATTCCTTCCATGCTCTTTGTAAGAGTTTTGAAGCGCGTTTCATAGAAACACGGGAAATTGAGCCTTTTGGAAGGTGATTCACATGCACCTCTGCCAGCCTCCCACGTGAGCTCTGCCCTATTGGCTGTCCCTGGGGCCTGGGAAAGAGCCCTCCTCACATAACCAAGGGTCTTGCAGAAGCCCGAGTGAGTGGGTTTCACAGTGAGGAGAAGTGCTTTTTGTTTTCAATGAGGTGGCTTTGAAGCTGCCTACGACTTTCTGCTGCTGTTACACTTTATTCTGTATCCGTGTGTGTCAAGCAGTCAGAGGGCTGTTTAAAATAAAATTTCCATCCAGAAGTGCAGGTAGCATTTTTGTACTCATTTTATACGCAGCTCAGTCAATACGGGTGGCCCACTGTTCTTTTTTTGGTAGTATAGAGGGGGAGTGCAAAGTCAAAGTGAGCTGGAGACTGTTTAGTTGGAGTAGTTCTGTTAACATCCATTATTTACTTGTCTTTTAAAGCTTCTTGGTAAACTCTGTAATGTTGACTTTTTGCTTCTATCTGAAGTTTTACCAGAGATTTCAATGAAATAGAGCTGACAGTCCAGAGGTCCTCAAAAATTACACTCTGCATCATTTTATAGTACATTTTTGTCAACTGTTTTGTGTAAGTTATTGTCCCAGTTTGTCTTAAACCTAAGTAAAGACCAGGTCTGCTTATATAGACCAAGAGATTGTATATCATTGTGCACAAATCCTCACATGAGAGAAGGCATGTGGGGAAAAAAAAGATCAGATATATTCCTTAGGTACTTTCTTCTGCTTAGATATGAAGTTGGTGGCCATGCTACCATCACCCAACCTAGATAGAACAAAGGATTTCCATTCGTTGTTGATGTTTCCTTTTTATATTTTTTACAAGTTAGTAGTATTTTGTGATGAAGTACGAACTTATCCAGGTGTTAGTTAATGGCTCAGGGTTTCCGCACAATCGCATCATCAGAACTGGAATGCCTTAAACCATCTCGTGTGTGCGGTCTGTATTTTTGCCAGACTTTCAGTAACATGTGAAAGAGGGTTTTTTTACATTACTTTTTGTCTTTTAGCTGTTTTTCTCTCTCAGCTTCATGCAGTGCCTTAGAGTTTCTGCTAGTTTTTTGTGACTTTCTTGTAGCATAGTCAGGAGCAATCATGGTTAGAGCTGTGGGCTTCGTTATTGGGGTCTTTCTTACGTAGCAAAGCTATTCCTCTGTAGCTTCTATTTTCTTGGATTTCACAGAAGTTCATGGTGAAAACAGAACTTGCTTCAGGGAGTAGCTGTTAGCATTTCTTTCTGTCCATAGGGCTAAACATTATTAATTTGGAAAAATGAGCTACCACAGAACCTATGAAAAAAATAGAGGGGATTTTCATGCTGTGCTCATGGTGCTGCCCTCCTGCCCTCCTTCCACTCAAAATGCCTCATTATTGGACTTTGGACTGTCTTCAACATTTGGTGTGGTGAAAGACGGGCATTTTTGGTAGGAAAAGTAATCTAGTTTGGAATAGAGGTATTTCAAATTCTTCCGTTTTGGAGACTGAAACCTAAAATTACTTAGCCCTACTGCTATTTATTATTATCATTGTTATTTATCTAAAAGTGTACCTCAGAACTTCCACAGAAATTGTACTTTTCTTAATCGGTGATAAACTTGATTTAATACTGGAATGTTGTTATTTATTTCCTTCATGAAATACAACATTACAGTTGCATTTAAAACAGACTAGGAAAACATTGGTCATTTTCTAGCCATTTTTCATTAGCTGGTAATGCCAAAACTAACCTTAGCCAAGAAACCTTGATTTGCTTTTGCTAAGCACAAATCTCTTGTTTTTAGTTATGCAGCAACATACTTAACTTCCTTTATGCCGCTTGATCCCTAGAAGAGTTTGTGCTGAAGAAATCATGATGCTATTTTACATTTCTTTATTTTCATACATACTCCAAAAGCCTATTTATATCTTCCAAATTGAATCTAAAACTTTTAACTTTTGAATAGGTTTTTCTAAAGTACCTGCCACTAGAATATTTCAGTTTGAAGATATTAATAAAAAAAATCTTCACAGCATGCTTTTAAGGCAAAGGCTAATTACACAGAAATAAGACATATGAAGTTTTAAAAAAAAACAGCACTTGAAACAACCTGCAATAGTGTTAAATTTGGACTATTAAAATGAACAGAGTCATTACAGAGTCATTACAGAGTCAATAGAGTCCATGTTCAGCCATACCAAGAGACGGTGTCCAGTGCAGTCAGAGGAACGAGTTTGCTCCATAAGAAATGGCTGGCCATATCTTTGAGTATTAACCTCTTTGCAGTCATTGCTCCTCTAAAATTTGTTCAGGTCATAATTTTTGTCTTAGGTCTGTAGATGGAAATAAATTAAACAGGTAGTTGCTTTTAAGAGTACTGAGTGATATGGTGTTGACTGAAGCTAGGGCTGTGTGTAGGGAGAACAGATAGCAAGTTCATATATAAGCCAGACCTTAGGAAGCTGGTGTCTAGCGAGTTATACTGAGAAAAACAGTGATCAGTAATGGCTGTTTTCTTGTAGCTATAAATCAGTTATAACTAAATAGACTTTGGCAGGGATATCAAAGTCATTGATTTCAGGCATTTCAGATTTCAAGTTACTACATTGTGATAGTTATATAGTTAAAAAAAAACAGTGAGAGAAAGAAATAGAAAATACATGATTTTTGTGTGTGTTTTGCTCAAGTACAGGAATAATTTATCTTTCCAAAAAGTGATGTTTCAGTAAAACTTTGGCTTTGCTACAGACTTTCGGAGGGTTCAGAATCCAGCTCAGATTTATGCCCTCAAATCTCCTCCATAATTCTTAAAAGAAAAACAAAGAAAATTCTGGTTTATTTTTTTCTATGTAAGTTGTTATTGTAAGCTGTTCTCATAAATGATGGGAATAGGCTTGCAAGTGTATGAGGAGGAAGAGAAATCACCTACTTTATAGTCACAGTTTAGATGGAATACAAAATAGAGCCAAAAGGCTGTATATGGATTCAGAGCCAGGGTCTTAATCAGGTGATTTTGCTGATTGGATAGTTTGTTTTCTCCATTTTCCCCTTCTTTTATATAGCTTTAAATTTACCAAGTGTGAAGTATGGGAGAATTGAACACAATTTTTTTTTCTTAGCTGTTCAAGAGTGCTGTCCTTCAGCTCATCTGTAGACTTAATGAGATGGCCTTAGGTAAATAAAGACATTCTAGAACCTCGTTTCCCACTTATTTTTGGTTCTGGATGATTGTCTTAGAGAGAGACAACAGCCAGGAGCCTGGTTTTTTTACATTCCCATTCAGGTAAGGGTATGGCCTTGTCTTTTTAGGACTCATGCAACAAGAAACCCTGGAAAGCTTTGTGCTTCTTTTAGGCAGATTCTTATCAGAACAAGGGATAGCACAACTGAATCTTCCAAAGGTTTGAAATTTGCAATTGGGAATAGAAATATTGCTCAGTGAAGAGTGCTGCACAACCAGTTTCTGGGCAAGTTGATTTTCCTTTGGCTGACTTTTGAGCCGTAGAAATCTCCTTGTTGTGCGTTATTGGTGCATGTTTTGCTGATCTCCATATGACACACACACTTTGATGGGCATTTGTGAATCAGTAATTGGATGTAGTCTAGCATCCATAGTTTCACCAAACTTTGGTGAAAAACTTTGCATACATGCTAAATACTCTGCATGTGCAGAACTCCATCATTTAGGCTCGCACTCTAAAATTTTATGGTCTTAGACTAATTACAGCAGCTGTGACAATCTCTGCTTAAAACCTGGTAGCAGTAAAATATGCATAATATCCCCTCTACAGTGCTCTCTAAATTCACCAGTAACTGTAATTCAGTTGAGTAATTTTATAGGTTGCATAAAACAAAGTCATGTTAGAGGCCTGTAGTTCTCCTTCAGTGACTTCTGGCTTTTTTATTGGCAATATATTAAATAGAATCTGCTCTCCAGAAGTTTGGACTGGATCACTGTGTTTTGCAGTTATTTTTCATTTAGCAGTTTTCTGTGGATGACTCATGTTTGTGTTCACCTTTTTCTTATAAAAATATTGCTTGTCTTCCTTCCTGGTGTCTCCCAAATAAATTGCAGTATAGCGCAAGACATAGTTGCTGTCTTTCTACTAGCACAGTTTTCATATCCAGATTTCCCCCGGGATTTTTTTTCTTTTTCTTTTTTTTTTTTTGTGTTCTAGAAGAGAAATCAAAATTAACTACCTCATTCACTTTTCTTACATTTGTTTCTTGGTCCTTTTGACCGGAGGAAAAATTCTTGATGGCCAATTCTATATGAAACACATTTCGTCTCTGAAATGTGTTTCCTTTCACCACCACTTTCCTTTCACCAACCGAGGTGCTTTTGCTGGCTGCAGCCACGCTTCGCTTGAGGGTAATGGTTGTTATTTTAAAACTTCCAAATTATGCTGTACATTTGAAAGCACTTAAATCATGCACTTTATAACCTATATCCTGCAAAGATTTCTTGTTCATTGCTGCCATATTTCCCTGATTTCTAGTACAGCTTAAAGAAGGAATCTTCTCTTCATTTTCTTTTTTTTTTCTTCACAATGACCAGCCAATTAAGAACTAATATGGCCAAGACTTGAAAACTACAAAAATGAAAAAATATGTATTTGTGCTACTTCTTTTCTGAAGTCACTGCTTCTTTTATCTTATGTAAATCTATAAAATTCATCTTCTGTTCTTCTAGAGCTCTTTTTAATGTATTTTTCCTTCTACAGCTATAGGAAGTACCTTGATATGAATCCTAGCTTTATTCTGGCTTCATAACTTCTTAAAGAGATCTTATGTTACATACTCATTTTCTGCTTGAGAATATTCCAGATAATGTTGCTGTTGAAGGAAAGGATTTTTTTTTCTTCTTTGGTTCTAACAGTCAAAATGTATTACTTTTTCAAATATGAAGATTTGTTCAGCCTCATCATTAGCTATCTGCATTTTTGGTCAGCCGGGAGTTTTCACCCCTCGAGAAAGTACCTACTTATCCCTCGAAAATACATTTCATTTTTTTCTTGACTTAGGATTTATTTCTGACAATCTAATCAGAGAAAGTATACTCCTTGTTGCTACCCTTTCTAAATTCTGAGCAACTCATTAGATTTTAGTGTTCCTAAGACTTGATTTGGTGGGACTATGATCTTCTATGCCCATGCTGAAAACACAGGTTGCACTTGTATTTTCCATCCTAGGACTTGTGAATCATCTGCAGTGTAAAAGCTGCTTAGCCTGAGCTCTAGCACATCCAGATCTTTCTCTTTTACAGAGACTATTTGATGTGTGGTTTGCATCTGATTTTCTAATATGAGTCAGCAAACTTAATACAGATGTTCTCGCTGGCATAATTTTTAGAAGAATTGGTCTCTGTCTCATTTACTTAGCACTAGTATTTCCAATAAATGCAAGAGGCAATTGGACTTTTCTAAAGGCTTTTCTGAGGAATTTTCTCCTCTTCTGCCTATGCTTCTAGCTCTAGCTTTCACTCAAAAATGTGTCTTCCTGTTCTTATAGGACACAACTGTAGGGAGTGGACTTTTAAATCTACTTGCTCCTTTTGACATTATTAAGCAATTGCTTTCTCGCAACCTTTATACATAGGAAATAAAATAGATCACTTTTTGTTTTGCTGTTCTGTTACAAGGCTGGGAAGGTTCCCTGTCTTTACTTGGCTCTTTTCAGTCAGTAATCAAAGCTATATTTTTGTTGTTAAAAATGTGGGTATCGTTACTAAGGTATCTGCTGTTAGCATTTCTTTTTTAATAAAAAACATTTTTTTTTCCAAAATATCAATCTTAGGACATGTTCTAGATTCATCTCAGTAGGATTTATGCACATTTATAGCCAAGAATTTGTTTTAGTGATTTTCTGAACAGTTACCTGTTCTGCAATTACCTGAGGCCTATGTACTACTATCTAAATCAAAAATCTCATTCATAAAGGCAAATACATTTTTCCTTTTTGAAATCACAGCCTGCTTTAAAGCAATCAATGATAATACCTATTAGTCTAATAACACACCAATGCTTAAGAAAAGTGTAAAAAAAAAAAAAGAAAAAAAAAAGTGATGTGACTTATTCAGAAAGAGATCAGAGTATTCCACAAAGGTTGCACTTATGACCAGTGTACACTAGTGATGGAAAAGTGAGACTCTGACTCTTCAGTTTGCTTGAAACATTTGTATATGTAGTCCTACATAAATTGTTACAGCTCAATGTGTTGTGTTTTGTGGTTGTTACCAGTTGTACTAAATGCTGAAATGCTGCGGGAATTATTTCTAGATAGACACCCATGCTATTATTAAAAGTACTAACTTAACTAGTAGCAAGAATTTCTGAATTAAATAATTTTAAAATCAGAAAAAAAAAAATCTGAAGGCAGTAGCTGCCATGCTTTTCTATTAATGTTGTTGATTAGAATATTTGAGTCAGCACAATATGCTCATATCTGGACACTTTTTTTCTTCACAGCGTTATTCAACCTTATACCAGTGGGACTTCGAGTTGTTGCTATCCAGGGCGTAAAGACTGGGTTGTATATAGCCCTAAATGCAGAAGGTTTCCTCTATACATCAGTAAGTACCGTTTGAGCTCTGTGTAAGAGATGCAACTGAAGTTGAAATCTGCACTAGAATTAGATGTCTGTTCACTCGTAAGACATCCGATAGTGTATTATGTTTTGTGTACCTCTCTCTCTTACTATATATATATATGTATATGCATATGATGTAACACATGTACACCTGTCCTCATTTATGAACCATAAATAGGATTTAGTAGATATTGCTAAGTACTATGTATGACAACCTGTCCATTAGAAATCTTTTTTTTTAAAAAAACTCTAAATATTTTTTCTGATAGAATAAACTAATAGTATGCAATATTCCACAAAAATAAACATAGTTTTTGATTGAATTGTCTAGATTTTGTAACTTAAAAGACCTGCAATTATATATTACAAATAAATCTTACAGATTTGCTGATTGGAATTCAAAGCTTCCAGTTATTTTTAAAGATAAAGCTTCCAAATAAAGTAAATCCAAAAAGTCATTTACAATGTGACAGTATATAATAATCTTGTAATTCTATGCTGATCAGTATTGATTTCTATGTTTAAGATACCAGAAAAATAAGAATTCTGAGAAGGATCGTATCTTTGTATAATGATCAAAGTTAAAGAGAAATTATTTTGAGTTACAAACAATACTGCTGTATAAAGTGAGTGGAAAGTCCTCACATTGTCTAGGGTATTCCAAATGATTTAATGCTAATCAGTCAGTGGGCTATTGTGAAAAGAAAGTCTCAATTTTATACAAATTTATTGTCTTAACCTCCTTTAAAACACAAACAGATTTTTAATACTAATAGGCAGTTCTAACAAGCACTAACAAGGTGGTTTAAAAGATTTTTGGTTACAGTATTTTTATTGCTTGCAATGTTGAATTTATTTTTCACAGTGCTTTTTGCATTTTTAACGTCACCTGGTACTTAATTCCCCACTGAGTTGCAATGCGGTGCTTTGTTTTCAATATCCATTGAATGGAAATTGGACAGATTAAGCTTCTGATGCCCTGAGGGGAAGTATTATGTTTGCTTCAAATATATTATTGTCTTGGAAAAGTTAATTGGGGAAGAAAAAATGGAACTAATCTTGAATGTCAACATCAATACTAAAAGAAAACTCTAACTCACAAAACACTGCTGGAAGCTGCAGCAGTGTGATCTAAAACACTTATTTTCTTCCATTCTGAATAAAAAAATTCTCACAGGAAAACCTCGCATGACATTCAGTATTACCTGTCAGTCAAGAAAACAGGAGCAGCTTGTGTTAATGCCCTGTTCTCGCACATGTGATGTGTAGAGCTCATGCCCACATGATGGTGTGTGCACTCAACCCTTTTGTGTGGTGGTTTGATCAGAGAATATTCGTGCCCAGTCCTGTGAAGTGAGCCCTTTTTTCCCTTCCTTCCTCCCTTCCTCCCTTCTTCCTTTCCTCCCTTCTTCCCTCCCTCCCTCCCTCCCTCCCTCCCTCCCTTCTCTAAAGATTGATTCTGCCCTTGGAATGTGCCAATTTCCAAAAATTCCTGCTTGGTAATTCTGGTCAGTGAAAGAACCTCTGTGAGTCCATTTTGGCATTCACTGTGTTTAATGTACTGTTCTGGTAATGATACAACTTAAGCTAATGGTGTCATACGAAAGATGAAGAAAAAGTGGCTGGATCCAACCTCGGAATAAATGTGGACCTGACCCTTAAATCGTTCACACATCTACCAAGGTATTTCCATGGCATCTGTGGAAATCTAACTTGCTCTGTTTGTACGGCCTGTTCTTTGGCGACACAGATTATTTATGGTTATGATCAATACCGTGGACATAAATAAAATGTGTAAAAGGAAAATATAATATGCATATTTAATGTTTTGCAGGACTGCATATTTTTCATTGCCTTTTAGTGTCCAGACTTTTAGATTTGATGAGTTACATGCACTTTAGTAAAGCTGCTTAGTTACTGGCAGTTTATTAATTGCTTCTGATTTTTGTTCTGTAGATGTTGTTGTATTTTAATGCATTTCAGTTAAAGATTCCGTGAGAAGAGTGTCTCAGTCTGTCACTCTACACCCTGTGAAGTAAAGAAGCAAATGTTTTCTGGTTCTCCTTACAGAAAGAATGAAAAATGAGTGGCCCATTAGGTGGCAAAGATAAGTGACACTGTAGGTTTTATGTATCCATAAAATTGTTTTAATTTTAAACCTTTGTCAGGTTGGGAACTGATAACATTTGGTCATGTAATGCAAATTAAAAGGTAGTGATTTGAAAATAACAGTACTGTATTTTTTTTGTAGTTAATTCATATTAAATTTAAAACATTGGCAGTGTATTTTCATTTTAGTAACAGCAAAGTTTCCAGCTTCGATTCTTGATTGAAAATTAGGAGACAAAGGAATAGAAAGAAATAAATCTCCCTGGGAAATCAAGATAAAGAAATACTGCACAGAAATTCCAAATGCAGTCCTTTGTAGAAAATGTGCTTAAACCAATCTGTTGCTATTGTTTCTGTTTTGTTGTGTCTGTCTTATTGCCTCTTGTGACTTTTTTGATTCTTTGGTAATAGTCTGTAGATATTGTTCCTGAGATAAAGAAGTTGTTTCTTATTTATTATGTATGTTTTCCCTTTGCTATTTAGGAACGGAAGAAGTGTTTCTTGTATTGATATGCCATCTATCTTCAGTGAAAATAATGGAAATGTGATAATTAAAATGTACATATATTTAGATACATTACCAAGCTATTATAAATATTTCCCAAAATAGAAGCATGAACTATAGACTGAAGGCTTTTATAGACTGCTCTAAGGTGAGAGCAAAGGCCTCTATAGCCCCTCCAGCAAACCGTTTAGTGTACCTTTTTCCACTCATGATACATAAAACTTTTAGCTTGTGAGAATATCCTACCTGTTAGTCTCTCTCTTCAGACTGAAATCAAAAGTCCCAATTCAGTTAATTTGTAAATGATGCTGGCTAATTAAACAGTGGAATTGGCAGACAAGGAGTTATGGTTGATCCTCCTTTCTCTGGTATGAAGTGCTCAGTCAGAGGAATATGAAGGTAAAGAGATCAATTCTGCGTGTAGATTGTCCCATGCAGATAGGCATTGCTGTCTTGCTTTGGTTTTTCTTTTTCTTCTTTTTTTTTGATATTGTTTTTGTTTTTCTTTTGTTTGTTTCTTTAAACTTTTCAGTTTTTGTGCCAATTTTGAGTATTTTTTTTATTTTTATTCTGACATAACCATGTAATATTTCTCCAGCTAATTTACAGAATTGGAAGGAGACACAAAAGTGCAAAAATACCATAGAAGAGTGTTATGGCAGCATTTTTTTTCTTATAGCAGAAATAGAAGGACAGAAAAATGTGTAGGAAAGAGCTTTTCATACTTATTTTCCTGCTCCAGCAGTTCAGATTCGTATTCTCTCCCTTGAGGATTAATCCAAGTCAGTATCCCAATAAAACACCATAGAAGTCTTGTCAAATAATGAGAATGAAAATATTTGGAGTTTGGCAGGGCTTTGCAGAAATCTTGAGAGAAAAACGCTTCTCTAAAATCATGACTTTATTCTTCAGTAAATTCAAAGTCATTACTGTAATTTCATGAAACATTGTTTTATGTAATGCTTTGTAATACAAAAGATGAGAATGAGAATTTGTTCATGCTCTTTTTTTTTCTTCCTTGTTCTTCCAAGGATTAGATCACATAAAGACGTACAAATCATAAAGTTCATCTTTTATGTAGTTTTAGTTTTGCGCATCCAACTTTTTTTTCTGTGTGTGTGTGTATATATATACCTGTATATATGTGTATATGTATACACCAAATATGCCTTGTTATATATATAGTATATTTATTTAGTGACAATTTTCTAATTGTAGGTGCATATTGATGTCCAATTTGAATTATGTAAAGTAGAGATTTATTTTAGATGTATTAATAAAATGAGAATAAGACCATATTTATACTGACTTCATGACTATGAAAACTGGCTTAGGCAGGAAAAATTGGATTTTTTCATAAAGCAACTTCTTGGATACTAGCAAAATTGTTTAGTAGTAAATGCTGAAGCCCCAAAATATGCCTCACTTTTATCTTTGGAAAGGGTGGACAAGATAAAGTTTTACTGAAGGGGCTGATCATACCAAAGTAAAAAGGAGACGAACTGGCTCTGTACCCTGAAAGAAAAAAAATTAAAAAAAAAAATAGGATCGTCTGTTGGGATTGTCCCTCAAAAGCAGGTATTGCCTACAGGAGAAAGATGACAGTGCAATATAGGACAGAAACCTCAATGTACTTGATGCTAGTTTTGGTCAAGACACTGTATTTCTTTTGTCTAGATGTATTGAGGTGAAAATGCTGTAGCTTGGTTCAGAGTTTTAAAGAACAAGAAATATATTTTTTCTTTTCCTTCCTGAAAAAAGTTAATTTGTTCAACTTTCAGGGATGCAGTTTCTTGTTTTACTGCTCAGATTTTCTCATATGATAACAGGATAAATTCAAAGATGAGATGTACTTTAGGTTTGTGCGTTTATTTTATAATTTCTCTTTTCCTAAGAGGAAAAAAAATGAGAATCCTTTTGGATGATAGTGCATGCTATTTTGTCATAAAATACCCGATTTCTGGAAGAATTTTGGAAGAGTTAGTGTTATTCATTCTAACAGCAGCTCAGCAGGGTGTTATCAGTATTTTTTGACTATGAAAGTAGGAGAAAGAATAAACGTAAAAAGGAAAAAGAAATCCTTCTCCTGAAGCATCTCTGTCTGCTTATACTTCTTTCTTTTTTTTACCTGTTTTTTCCTGCCTGTGTTCATTAAGACTCAAGCTATGGAATAAAATTGGAAATGTAAGAATACTTCTACAATAAAGGAAGCAGTAAATATTACAGTCAGTTTAATTCACTGTATGGTTTCTTAGTAAAGTTAATAAACTGCAGAAATGTTTTAAAGTATGAATGGATTTAAATGGCCAAAGTCTAAACTTGATGGTCAGTTCTTCTAGTTGAACTGCAGGAGAATTTTAAGTCTGACACTTCTGTTCTAGATATGAGTCCAATGAGAATATTGTAAGAAAAGTGTAAAGAGTAATAGAGAGACATTGCTTAAGTCAAGGGAGATTTAATAACCTGTAAGTTCTTTCAAAGAAGAGACTATGCAATACTTGGTGAACAGAATGGACTTTTTGTAAGGGGAGATTTGAGTTTGATCTGTCATGGTACACATGCTTGCAGTTGGTTATGTAGCGTTTCACTGGTAGTAAGATCACAGTCTACATCAGAGCTGTCATGAAGTAGATAAAATATCTATATGTGTAATTAGGAAGTGTATTTTCTGTATCACCCTGGCAGCTGTCAGCCGAAAAGAAGATAAACCCATAACTTTGGCACAGAGGGTTTTTCCTGACATTTCAATAACTTTACAGAGCTTGTATCTCCACTGTTTCTCTAAGCTCACATAATTGTTCTCTCTCAAATAAATTTCCTTCTCAAGGAAGCATGTAATATTACAGACGATACACCTTGCAAAAGAATGGGAACTGTAGAAATCAATAGTTCTAGTATAAAGTTGGATGAATAAGTTGCTTCTGTAGTTCCTGTAAAGTCTTTGTTTGTGCATTGTAATAATAATCCTTAGCACTTACAATGCTTAACAGGTTCAAAGGTACAAAAAATATAATACAGAGAAAAGAAGGAAATTTGAACTAACCAAAATGATACAAGATTTTAATTTTAAAATTTATACTTTTCTAATTAAAAGAGATTATTGTGACAACAAGGCAGCATTTTCTGTTGTTTTTGTGTTTCTGTTTCTGTTGTTTTGTGCAACAGTGGCGAGCAGGTCGGAGCAGAGATTGTAGCTCATTAGGCAAGGTACTGAAGAAACCACAGAATCATGAAATGGTTGGAAGGAACCTCTAGAGATCATCTAGTCCTATCCCCCTGCTCCAGCAGGGACCCCTAGAGCATGCGGCACAGGGTGACATCCAGGTGCGTTTGGAAGATTTCCAGAGAAGGAGAATCCACAGCCTCTCTGGGCAGCCTGTTCCAGGGCTCTGCCATCCTCACAGGAAGGAAGTTCTTCCTCACATGGAGATGGAACTGCCTGTGTTTCAGCTTATGCCCATTACCCCTTCTCCTGCCGCTGGCCACCATTAAGAGAAGTTTGACCCCATCCTCTTTACATCCTCCCCTCAAGCTTGCACATATTGATAAGATCCACTCTCAGTCTTCTCTTCTCTAGCTTAAACAGGTTTAGCTCGCTTTTGTCTTTCCCCATACAGTAGATGTTCTAGTCTCTTAATCATCTTTGTTGCTCTACACTCAACCCTCTCCAGAAGTTCCATGTCCCTGTTGCGCTGGGGAGACCAGAACTGGATACAGTATTCCCAGTGCGGCCTCACCAGAGCTGACTAGAGGGAGAATATACCTCCCTCAGCTTGATGGCAACACTCCTCCGAATGCAAGCCAGGATCCCTTCGTGGCCACAAGGGTACATAAATAATATAATAATATGATAATAATATTTTATAATCATATTATAATGATATTATATTACACATAATGAGTGTAATATGGAGGTGTGTGTGGTGATGACAGTAACATGGTGAGGTGGTTGTAATGACAAAGTTAGAGGGTGGGACTAGCCTGGGGCTGGAGGGCTGGTGAAGGGAGAAAGAGGGGTGGCCAGTGTAGGCTGGTAGGCTGGTATTGAGGGTAGAGGGCAGAGTAGAGGGTGCAAGGGAGGGTAGAGGAGAGTGCAGGTGAGGTTAGGGCAGGGCAGTGTAGACTAGAGGGGAGGAAAGGGTGCAGGGGAGGGTAGGCAGAGGGTAGAAGTTAGGGTCTGGAGTGGAAGACAGGGATGGGTAGAGTAGAGGGGAGGGTGGAGGTGGGGGCCACTGTAGTGTAGAATAGAGGGGAGGGTGGAGGAAGAAAGAGGGTAGGATAGATAGGAAGGAAGGGTGGAAAGTAGCGGGTGAGTCAGAGTAAAGAGAAGGGTGGAGGTAGAGGCTTGGATAGGTAGCCGTAGGCTAGGGTAGGTAAGCTTAGGATAGATAGGCTTAGGGTAGGTTTAGGAATAGTTAACAGTACGTCTGTATGGAGACATGTGGGCAAGAAAGGTAGCGACTGCTTCACTACCTTGAAGAAGTAGATTTTTGTTTTAGTAACTAGTACTGAATAATAGGGTAGGATAAATCTTACTGCTCTTGAGGTGTCTGTGGTTTTGTGAATGTAAATTCATTACAATGGAGTGGTTCCTCTAAAAATACTAATAAGAAACTAATGACTAATTAGAAACACAAGCTTTTCATTCTTACCTCGACCTTATGCTTTAGGATCTTAACCTTCTCCTACACTATTATCCCCAAGGGCAAGGGACAGGACCTTAGTGCACTTATTACCTGCTACTCTGGTGTGCTTTGGGGAGGGGCAAATGAGTGAATCTAATAATTTGAAAATCATAGTTTGTGATAAAGACATTTGAAAAAATCAATATGTTAGCCACAGTATTTTTCAAAATTTTGAAATACAGATTTTACAGAAGATCCATTGGCTAATACTAAGGTCTCGCCACTAGAGTACTTTGTTATG
This sequence comes from Eudromia elegans, assembly GCA_003342815.1. NCBI lineage: Eukaryota > Metazoa > Chordata > Aves > Tinamiformes > Tinamidae > Eudromia > Eudromia elegans. The sequence continues at coordinate 2,959,498 of PTEX01000073.1, read as the reverse complement.
CATGAATGTTTTTTCGACATGTTACCTTAAGTATTAGTTGGAAGGTGACCTATACTTCCCTCATATAGTAAAATGAAAGTTGTCCGAGAGGAAATAGGACTTTTCAGGGCTCCTTTCCTCTAAAAGCTGGTTTGCATTGCTCAAAAGGTAAAAAAGCACAACCTGTTCTAGAAGTCATTGAAATACACTGACAAGGAGGAGGAAAACATTTGCATGGCTTATGCTTATTTATATCTGTGTTTGAAGGTAGGTAATTTGTCTTTCAAGTTGCTTGCCAAAAATAAATACAGAAAATTGCTAATGTGTTTATTTATACTGGGTGGCATTTCAAGAACAGTTGAGCCCTGTTGTGTTGTATAAAATAGTCCCCTGATGCTGAGTGTAGTGAAAAAAAAAAAAGGATATGAAATACATAATAAGTGGATAGGATGTCACTTTTTCAAATTAATTATTTTTTCACTACGTTTGGAGTGGAATGTGTTTAGATCAGTGCTGTAAGAATCAAGAGGAGAATAAAAATAGGTTTATGGAGAAGCATGGGACTTTAATGGGGCAAAAGAGAAGAAAAGAGATGGCAGAAAGGAGAAATGAGTTGAGGAGAGTGTGGTAAGCGTAGATTTAAGAAAGCAGAGAAGCAGTATAGTTGTACATAACACAGCCGTGGAAAATCTTATGATTCATGTTGACTCCTTCCTCTGAGTCTCCAGCATAGAGTCATCGAGCAGGAGAGTACTTTGAATATACAATAAAGATAATTAGTGCTATAAAGAACTATGTATGTTAGTGGATTATCCATTTGTGCCTGACTTCAGTTTCACCCTGCTACCACTTATAGGCTATTCTGGAAGAAACGAAAGAATTTTTCTCAAAAATTGCAGTGATGTTTCTGGACACTTAAGCTACATGTATGTGTCCTGTTTGGTTAGTTTAGGTAGGTCCACAAGATCCCCAGCAAGACTTACGTATAACTTTATATCTGGAAAAAAAGCTGTGTTATTTTTCATGTTTACTTAAAAACTTTATTTTCTTTTGCAATGTTTTCTTTCATAGGCACATGCAGAAATCTCTGCATCTTTTGATATATGTATTCTATCCTTCTAAGGTTACAAAAGTGTATATAAATCCATTAAGGATAAAAACGCTGCTCTTCCAGGCTTCTTGTCCAAGCCGGGAAGATCAGAGTTAGCAGCTGTAGGTGAATGTTTTTTAACTAATAATTGCATGACTATAGCAATAGTATCTCTACACAGGTACGCCAAAATGAGGGTAATCTAATCTCATGCTTCAGGGAGTAAGATGATTGCCACAGGGATCGAGAGGAAGGCTTTCCTCGGTCTATGGCATTGCTTACTGTAGAAGCACTGTGAGAGTTTCGCTCCTGAACCACCGTGCAGTTGGCACGGCCAAAGGCTGGGCACGGACTCGATGGAGCAGCAGCTTCATCTACTCAGTCAGATTTATGCTTCTAGCATTTCCTGTCCCTCATGGTGATAACTACACTTTTCTCAATATTTCTTACGGATTTGCAGATGTCTATGCTCCTAATGTAGAATGCTGTCTCACTCTTCATTATATATATTCCATTTTTGTCTTTTGCTCTTTTACTTCTTTAGTAACTGTCGCTGAACAAGCCTATAAAAAAAAAGATTAGCAAAATTTCTAATTTTCTATTCATTACTATTTAATCTTCTTATTCATCTATTGCATCAAAGGATGAAAAGTAGCTACCAAAGATTTAAATTTACCAAATAAAATTTAGTCTGTTATTCAAAACATCCCTCATCAAAATCTAGTACTTCTTTACGTTAATAGTTGAATTGTTTGAATTGAATTAAAATTCAAAATATTGAAGACAGCTGTAGATGGCATTTACTTCTGTGATCAATTTGACTGTATACTATATACTCTATACTGTATATAGCATATATGTATACTGTAATATAGTGCATCTTCAAGGTTTCTAGTTATGAAACAAAACAACACAAATAGCTGTGTGGAGCAGAGGGATAGCAATTAGACAAATGGGGTGCTGTCTGTTCATCACTGCTTTATCTGCATAGCTAGTGCAACTTCTGTTATAGAGAGCTCTTTCCAAAAGAGAGATATATGGTTAGATCAAGAGAAAATAAGTGACACTTTTAAAATATAATGTTTATTCTATAAAAAAGAATTTTCATAGGCTAAAGAAGGCAAAGGACTTTTTTCATTAACCAAGAAGAGTTCATTCTTACTTTACAGAAAAGAAATAATCAAATATAAATGTTGTTAATATTAACAATTAATTTTTAGTAATTTCTCTGAAACTTCAGAGAAGTTGATAAGGCATCGTGTCTCATGATATGATGCCATGGGCTCCAATATGTTGTTATTAATGCATCGTTATACCTTTGCAACACAATCATTTAGACTGAGCTGAAAAATAAGTATAATATATTTAACTTGGAAATATTCTGTGCAGTCCTATATAGTAGTTCTCTGTGGAAAGAATACGTTCCAATTAATACCAAATATTGAAAAAAGTCAAAGCAGTGTTCAATACTGTTGTAAAAAGAAAACATTATTTGCAATGTGGTAGCAAAGGTGTTTTCTGTATTAGTTTTGTATATGCTAATAACTTATTTATGCATAACATTCATTATATTTATAGAACAAAACAGGTTTGATACTACCCCTAATTTGTCATGTTTGGTTTTTTAGCTTGTCATTATAAACATCTATTTTCTTATTGCAGCATATTCATTTTGTCACTTTAATAGGCAAGACTGAAGCTAAGATTAGTGCAAGGTGAGATAGGCAGTGGTAAATTTATGTTATGTAAAAGTTAGTTCTACTTGAAAGGAAGGGCAGCTTTAACGGTAGGCTGAATTCTGCATGGGAATTTGGCAACCTGGACAGGCCTTTTGGTCCCTTTTCATGCAGACAGAGCCTCTTAATCTGGGAGCTGTTCGAGAGTGTTCGTAGCCCTTGTCCTACGAGTATGTGCAAAGGGAAAAGGAACCACTTTAAAAATCTTTACTCTCTTGCATTTTCTGTGGTCAGGGACTCAAAATAGCATGCATCTATGTGAAATTGCAATAAAATGTGGGTGAACATATCTACACTTCCAGACAACTCGGTTCATCTCTAAAGCATTTCTGTTCCTTTGTGAGTGAAACTGGAATAACTCAAGATATTTTTCCCTTTGGCTAACTATGTAGTTAACTATTTCTGGGTAGAGCTATTAATGTAATTAATGTAATTAATTGTACTAGAAGTGTTTTTTATATATCCATTTATCCAAAACATCCTATGAAAGGAAGCAGCTATCTTGTATTTATTTATAGCACACATGAAGTCTTTGTCTCCCTCTTCGATTCTCATTTCAAATACCTTTTCCTTTAATCCTCCAGTTTCTCTGCTGGCAACTTTCCCTTACCAGTGATCCCTGGGGTAATTCCATATATAGCACATGATCATCTGTGCTAACCTAGGCAAGAATTGTAGTCCTTACAACCAGGTTTTGACTTTTTTTGTTGTCAAGCCTAACTCAAATGAAAGTTCCCATTTAAAATTTTTAGAGCTCTAGAACACTTTTCAGAAATGTGAAGTGTTTGCCTAATTCTGTTCATTATAGTTGCTCACCACAGTGGTAGCAGAGTGGAGCACTTTGAGAAGTCTTTTGTGCAAGGGTTAAACTGCTGAGAACTTTTCCCTGCAATGTTTATTCAAAATATTCTATTTGCTGTCAGACCAGAAGCTCTCTTGACTGATTTCTATTGACTTGACAAGGATTCTTGGTTTTTAGCAGAATACAAATACAGCCTTGGGGAAATAATGTCTCTCCCTGAGGGCGTCCCGAAAGGGATTGTAAGTCTGTAGAAAATAAAACTCAAACCTGAATCCTGTGTTAAAAGCTTGGAAGTGGGGGTGAGTAGATGATTCTCCCTGTCATGTTTGAGTTCAGTAATGACTGTACTCTAAATTCTGTTCTCATGTTCTATTTGTCACCATATGTTTTGTAATGCAACGTGATATGATATCACTACCTGTCAAAACTAAAACCTCTGTACAGAATGTGCAGGGTCTACAGGAAACTGTACTTCCAGTTAGCAAAACGAAAAGGTGAAGACTTAATTCCCTGTGTGCCTCTCTGCTTTTCTTTCCAGTACTATGTCATATTGTGGATGGCTTTGGCTTACTAATAGAGCAATAAAGTTTCTTTAGCATTGGCAGATATTTGCATTATATTACTTAATCTTCAGTGCAGTTGAGGCTGCAGAGGTGAAAAATATTTCAGTGTGAAAATGAAGCATCAATATTATGCTGCACTGCAGATGTGCACCTCTAAAGACCTAGAGTTTTCCACAAAAGGGATGTGATTGCCTAATTCACCATGGAATTGTTTACTTATTGCAGAATTGCCTAACAGCTGATGAATTTTAAAAAGATTGGGCATGGGCTTTATACCACAGGCACAAAACAAAATATAGCCAGACATTCAAAACCATAATATGTTCTTTTTTTCACATCTCCTTTTGGCCAGTGTCTTACTTGAGTGTTGTGACTGTCGTCCCTTAAGTAGTTATACCCTGTCATATTGCCTTTCAGGCTACAGGCCAAAGCCAAACATGCTCCAGATCATCAGTAAAGAGAATAATAATTTGAAAAGACCTCATGCTAGAAGTAATTTTTGAAGACATTGATAGCATGGAAAGGAGTACTTTTTATTTTTTTATTCATTGGCTAAGTATTGCTACTATTTCTCCTACCACAATTGTACATTAATATTTGAATACGGCTTTATTTTCACAAGTTAGGTTTTAATTTTAATGAATTTTAATTAAAAAGTCAAATTGTTTATGATTAGCTGCATCACACATGAATATTGATTCACTGCTATTTTTCTAGAGTCTGTTTGGATGCTCCCTACCCAAGATATAATACCACAAGTCACTGAAATAATGTGGAAATAGATTTTTGTGGCAAAAAAAGTAAAATACAACTAGTTTTAAAAGATTGGGAAGTATTGTGTTCTTAAATTATTGTTCTTCTCAGGAGATTATGAACTGAAAAATGTATTGCCCCAGAACTTGGTGGCAACTGTACTTTCATGTCTTCGTAAAAATGATTTTTCTTTTTAAAATGTCAGAGAAAAAAAAAGACAGATTTTGTAAAGATTTTTACTTAGTTCCAGTGGAGTCTTTGTGGAATTCATTAGGTACCAGAGGGATTTGGATAAGTGTAAGTGTCATTCAGCTGCTTCCTGAACAAAGTGGTGGAGGGAGAATCCCTGTGTTTGACTCAATAGGCAGATGTTAGTAAAAAGTAGATTTGACTTCAACTTTTGCATTTTATTTTTGTTGTTGTTATTGTTTATTTGCTTATTTTGTCTGGTGAAATACTTTCAAGCTTCGGGGTAAGATAGCAGGAGGCAGCATTTAAATATTCTTTTTTTCCCCCAACAGTTATGTTGTTTGTAAGAGAGACTGAATTGACTGTTTTCTTCTTGACATTTGAAGATCAGGAGTGTGCCCTTGTCTCTTCATTTTCAAGAATCTGTTGGCACCAGCAACAAAGGAGATGAAGGAATCAGCCTTTCAGGCATTCAAAGTGACAACTTCAGAAGCATCTACTGAGGCAATTCTATCACCCATTTAGCATTCATTTGAGCATGGAGGCTGTCTGCAGAATAGTCTTTAAAAACACAATAGCGGATTAAATTGATATTGCCCCTAAATATTTGTGCATACTTTACTGTATCTTTGACCATCTTTGACAGCTGATAACATCCCATCCTATGCTATTCTACTTAGAATTTTGAAAAGCACTTTTCCTGAATAGATATAAATAAAGTAGAAGATGGATCAGTTGATCTTTGATTTTCAGATATTTTTGTCTGAAGATAATATCTGGGTCTATAGATAATATCTGGGTACTAGTTAGAGAGTGTCTAGTGCACTGTGTCCCATTCATGGCTTTGGATATGTAAGTAGGGCATTGAGAATGAAGAAGGTAGAAGAAAGGAGCAGAAGATTGACAGGTAGGGTCATAGTAGGTTCACTTCATATGCTGTGAATCGTATGAAAACAGTAAATCTTGCCTTAAACTGCTCAAAGTGAGAATATGCTCAGCAGAAAGACTGTTAGAATTGCAGTGGTAGGAAGTTGGGGACATCACTGGGCATGCCAGATAGCAGGCTAGATGCAAAGTCCCTACAAAGCGTCCTTTTATTCTGACATATTTTGTTGTTTAGAAATAGGCGTGCTCAGTTTCATTGTAATGTAGATAAGGCAAACTCACAAACATACCAGAGGGTCCCAGTGTCCAGTTTCAGAAGTAAATGTGCTATAATCTTGTTATCCTCATAACTTCAGTGGGATGCTGTTAGTCTGAGCCTGCAATAGTGGAAGTTTCTTGAAGAGATCTATGGATTCAAAATACTTGCCATATAAAATCTGAAGGAAATATTCATGTATTCTTTAATTAAAAAGTCACTAAGGAAGTCCATAAATGCAATTGTTGAATTAAGATATATTCCTGAATAAGAAAATGATGAATGGAAGTGGTGAAACGAGCTATTTCCAAGGCCATTATCTGAATGTTAATGGGATCAGAAAATAGTAGATTATGCTCCAGCTTCATGTGAGTCAGCAAAAAAGCTTTTTTAACATCCAGTTGGACACAGTATAGGCTAAAAATGAAAGGCGTTATTTATCGTAATCAGTATTGTTTCTTGTCTAAATTTGTGGAATGTAATTAGAGTTGCAAAATTAGAAGAATGTATATGAAAAAAATCTTATTGTTTTTATTCTTTGGCTAAGAGTTTTCTAGGGCAAAAAGAAAAATATCAGCTTCAGAAAATGAATTTATTTTGATTTTAAATAATTTTTTTCTCCCACAAATTTAGTCAGTTATGATGTAATCTAATCGTTAAAAATATTTTTTAAAGAGATACTTTCTCACGCCAGGTAATAAACATTTGTAAGGTATTGTATGAAAGAAGAATTACCCAACTAATGATTATTACCTCATGTAATAATTGGTAACCAGCATATTGAAGATCAGGCTTTTTTAGACAAAATTATAGATAATGACAATGAAAGATCAGCGTGATACTAGCACATCTTATCTATATAAAAGGATACATAAGTATATGTCCCCACACACATGCATAAAAATCATGTAAGTTACGTGTAAAAGTGTAATTTAATCACATATTTTAAAGTAAACTCCTATCATGAGACTGAACTAATTCTCTGTAAGCATGCCCTAAATAATCGAAATTATTAACCAATTTTACAAGAACTGAATATTTGACAGACAAAATGTTTTTTGGTGTTATTCTAATCAATAAAAGGAAAATTTTGAAAATCAAATCAGAAAGTACTGCATTCAAGTGTATATAATGATAACTTTATAAAAAACAGTGAAAATTGGGCCATTGTTTTGCTCTTTCAGCTATTAGCATCTTTTGGTAACTCCGAACTCCAAATTCTGTGATATTTCTGCTAAAGGCATTGGCTTGAAGTTTGCTAAAAACATTTGTGCATTTTTAATGTTTTGGGCTCTTTTTCTCATCAAGGATGTGGCAACCTTTTTTTCTTCACATTGCATTCACCAAAGCAATAAATATCAAAAAATGCCCCCTTCTATTTTCTCTCTTTTTTGTCAAGTCCTATTTGTTAAAGTCCAGTACTCTTTTCCTTTATCTCTGGATGGAAAAAAAAAAGGAATTTTATTTGGCATTTCATGGCCTGCTGCTTTTTCGAAAGGTTTCCAACTCAATTCCCTTCACTGGGAGACAGCGGGGGGTTTCTCTCTCTCATGTTTAAGATTGTTAGTAATGTCTTTCTGTTAATGTCAAATTGATATCATTCTGTGATTGGAATGACCTGGAAAGCAAGTCCCACTGGAAAACCCCTGCTAACGTGACATATTGTTCCTTACTGTGAAGTGAATCTCCAGTTCCAAGCAAAGAACAAAAGCAAGTATGCAATAAAAAGATTTTTTGTTTTCACATATAAATAGATAAAAGCAATAAAACATAAGCATAAGTGATTATTTTCATTAAGGGATTTTTCTTTGGCGTGTGCATTGTAAATGCTAGTGTTAAAGCATGAAAGGAAGAAAGATCTTTCTAGGACAGATCAATGAGAGCCTGATCTTATATTTTATTAGTGAATTTCCATAGCCTCATATTTAAATGTGGTGTCAGTGAGGATTGAACTCGGAGCTCTTCCTTTTTTTTTTATGTTACAAGCTGTTCAATTTAGAAAGTTAAGTGATCATGGTAAATATACAGCAGGTATAAGTATATAGCAACATATATGAACATGCAGGAGGTAATCTGTGTGTAGTCTCTATTTCTTTCCATGGACTGTTTTTAAGAAACAGTCCTAGGAAAAGAAAGGTCTGGAAAATTTCTGAATCTCTCGTTGTTTTCTTGACTTCAAAAGACATAATAAATTAACAGTAGTGCCAGAGGAAGTGGTATGAGTGCAGTCACAAAGAGTTTTGTCACCTGGAAAAGCTGTATTCCTAAAATGGTTGCCCTAGATTGAAATGATTTTATGGTAGAATGAATTTAACTAAATTTTGAGATCTTCTTTTTTTTGCAGCAAGCCTGTATGTGGGCTGTAGTGTTGAATATCCTAATTTCTGCCACTAAATCGCTACAGCCAAATTACTTGATTATCCATATGCTCTCTCTAGCAATGTCTCTTAAGTGAATTCTCTAAAACTCCTGTCTCTTAGTCGTTTTAACCCAAAATAATGGCAATGGCAGAACAGTGCAAAACCAAGTACCCCTCCTTCATACAGGGTGTTAGCTGTAAGCTAAAACCTCATGTCCAAAATTGAATTCTAAGAGAAACTTTCTTGCTTCTCCTTTTTCCAGTTCCTCATGACAGTTTCTTATCTCAAGCTTGTTCTTTTAGCTAAACAGACTGCCCAAATACCTGAACTGTGATCTGATCTGTCCTAGAGGAATTTTATATAAAGCTTCTGCACACAGATGAAACCTTACTTACACAACCTGATCTTGTTTGGTCCTTAGAGTGAAAGTCTTCTAGTTGTTCTGGAGCAAGACAAAGCAGCAATATCTGTAGCCCAGCTACTACTTGAAGTATATTCCAATACTCCTTGCAAAAGTTCTGCTAAATGTCACTGTACTGTCTTCTGGGTTTCATTTCTACAGTGGAAAATAGTAAAAGAGAAATAACATTAAATGCATTCATTGCAGATGTCAGATGAAGCCTGTGAGCTGAACAATCCATAGAGATCTCAAATGCTGTAGCTTAAAACCCACAACATCCATGTTTTTGCACGTTGCTATTAAATGAAGTGCAGTGAGGTGTCAATCACTGCCAGCCACAACCCTGTGAAATGCTGCTCTTAGACTGAGCCCAGACGTTTTAATAGCATCATAGGTGATTTGAACTGTAAATACCACTTGGAGAAATAGCTATGATTTTATACAATTCTCTCTTCTTAAGTATATGGTGTCACTTGTAGAATTTTTATGCTTGAAAGGAGTTACGTCAATAAAACTGGACAGCATTCTTTCTTTTTTGGTGGGTTGTAATTAGTAGTCCAATTTCCTTTTCTCTTTAGCCTTGAAAGTACCATAATGCTGTCACATCATAGGCTGAAACTGAAGGAATTCCTTTGTTTCATTTTCTTTATTTTCAAATAGTTTTATTTCCATTTTGTTTATATAGAAGAAAAGCTAATATGATGCCAAAATATTGCTTTACATTTGAAGATGATGACAAAATTAAGTCGCCTCTGAAGTAGTGCAATAGCTCTAGCGAATCTGTCTTCTCATTTGTCATAGCTTTTGACCATAAATGCAGCTCATGATGAGTATGTTGTATTATATGATTTCATTGTCAAATATAATTTCTGCTTTTCACAGAATCGCAGAATTTTTGAGGTTGGAAGGGACCTCTAGAGAGAGTACTGTCTCTAGAGAGACTGCTGTCTGTTTCTTTGAAGGGTGTCAAAGGTGCATTGAGAGTGACTGTGCTTCTTATTCTATATAATTCAAAGTAAGGATGAGAGAGAAATGAATTTTTCTGTAGTAGTTAGCTAAATGTGCATACATGGAGTTAACAACTTTTTAATCTAAAGTATTTTGATATTTTTCTACTATTTTCCGTTATGTGTAATAATATTTTTTTCTTGCTATTCAGAGAAAGACTTTTGTATCAGTTGTAAAGGGAGAAAGAATGGTAATGTGAATGCAGTTTTTCTAATGCGCGTCTCTGGGGTTCCAAAAGGTTAATATCCAGGAGGATGTAGGAGGCAGATGCGTGCACCTGAGCACCCATATATATGAAATGGAAATTGCTGCAGAAATTGTTTTGAAATGAGAGAATCCCAAATGAGTAAAGAATGCTGGACCAAATCTGTTACTGTAGGTAAATGGAATGAATAGCTGTGAATAAATGCATCATACTGCAGAAAGCTGGGAGATAATTTTAAACTATAGACAGCGGTTAGTAATAGAAGTTTGAATGCTGTCTGTAACAGGAAGCCCTACTGGTGTGTAAAGTGTCTTTTCCTTATTTCTGTCATCTTTCTGATATTCTAATGTCATGACTTATTATACTCAGGGAAAATGAAGAAAAGATCTTGGGGGGTCTTTTGTTGATTGATGGGAGTTCTTAGAATTTATTTTTTTTTTTTTATTTTTCGTTTGTTTGCTTGTTTTTTCCATGGCTTTCTATACATGGAAAAAATGTGATACTTGGTCTCCATTGGTACTTAGCCAAGAATTAAATGATACGTTGCAGCAGCACTCATCACTTACATGATTTTCATTCTTATCCCTTTTACTATCAGTTATTCTAAAGTGGTTAGCTAGTATATGCATTTAATCTCTGAAAGTATGTGTGTGTATATATCTATATACCTATCACAGAATCACAGAGCTTCTGAGGTTGGAAGGGACCTCTGGAGATCGTCTAGTCCAACTCCCCTGCTCCAGCAGGGTCACCTAGAGCACATTGCACAGGGTGGCATCCAGGAGGGTCTTACCTCCAAAGAAGGATAATAATATAATATTATACATAATGGGTGTGATTTTGAGGTGGATGTGGTAATGACCTGGTGGGGTGGTCGTAATGGCAATGACCTGGTGGGATGGTCGTGATGACTGGGCTAGAGGGTGGGACTGGACTGGGGCATGAGGGCCCACAGAGGACAGACAGAGGGGAGGCAGCGTCGGCTGCTAGGCTAGTAGTGAGAAGCAGAGAGTAGGGAGATCAGAACTGAGGGGAAGGGAAGGAGAGGGTAGAGGGTCAGGTGAAGGGAAGGGTTCAGGGGAGGGCAAGTGGAACAGAGGGTGAAAAGCAGGACTTAACAGGGAAGGCAGGGGCTTGGTAGAGTGGGAGGGAGGGTGGTGGGGTAAGTAAGGGGGAATATGAAATATATATATCATGTATTCATTAACCTGATTAGTTTGCATCAAATTATAAATTCATTAAATAGATGATATGTGATTCTTATAAGTTGAAGTAAGTATCAGTATACTCTTCTCAAGGCTCAAAAACATGAATATTTCCATTTTTCCACAGTAATCCTTTGTTTCTTAAGCATGCCTCCTTTTTTTTTTTTCCCCCTCTGTAGCAATGAAGTCATTCAAATGAAACATTTTCTTAGAGCAGATCCTTAGAAAAAAAGTTCTCAGATACTCATGTTGTTTGCAGATCTGCTTCAGAGCTTTAAAAAAGCTTAGTGGAATATTTGAAGAATTTCTGTTAACATAGGATGTTTGAGTTTATTTCTTTTAACACTTCCATTTCAATGTGACACATGCTAATAAAACAAGGTGAAGAAAGGATAAACATTTTCACATTTTTTTTTTTTCTTTCAGGACAGCAATTGGAATGTGATACTATTGTAGGTTACCAGAGTTAAGGAAAATCTGCATTTGGAATGTACTTTCATGGAAAAGACGTCAAAAAAAGATGGAGTGAAAAGAAAAGAGCTGTTGAGTTCAGGAGAGCTGGCAGTTGTTACAAGAGATAAAATTAAGGGAAAAAATAGACCAAGCACCCTAAAACAGAAAAATAAAAAGTAAAAAACTTCCATGATTATGTTAGAGGTTCTCATGCTTTGAACATGGATAGTAAATTGTGAACAAGTGGAAACAGGGCATATGACTAAAGTCAGGTTTAAAGGAACAGCAAAAGTATGCTGTGGGAGAAAGACTGGAGGAAGGATAAGGAGTCCAGCAATCTAACTAGTTCAGGATCTTTCCAGTTCTCATAGATAAATTCTTAACAGAGTATATTAAGCATACAAATGTAAATATACTAACAAGCAGCCCATATGAATTTATCAAGAATTGATAGCGTGAATTCAGTCCCATTTCCTTCTTTGACAGTGAGGCTGGCTGTGGTAAGAGGAAAGCTTTGCATGTGCTGTAGCTTTTGCTTAATAGGACAGTGTTGACAGATGATGGGGTATGTTGAGAGAACTGGGGTATGTGAATCTGTACAGCTGAGGAGTGAGAAAAGCATAATCGATTGTATGTGGCAAGCAATTATTTTTGTGTTCATCTAGGATGGCACAAGAAGTAATTAGCTTAATTGTCGGTAAAGGAAAGTCAGGAGAAAATCTTTAACTACAAAAGGCCCTGGGACAAGCTAAAAAACTGTTAATCATTTTGCTGCTGGTTTCTAAGTGTAAGACAAACTCTGGTGGACGGGATCTGGATTGACTTTCTTCTGATTCAGAGCAGGGAACTTGAGCAAGCTCCGACAACCTCTCTACCAAAAAGCCTTTTCCAGTCCTACATTTTCATGGTTGCATTTAAACAAGCTGAATGCCTGGGCTTTTCAGACATAATGCAATGAAATAATTACTAATTGCCATCTTTTTTTTTCCCTTGGATGTTTACTGTCATTTAAACTGCTAACCTTAAGCTGTCAGAATTCAAAAGAAACATTTAGAGGACTGTCCATTGCAGGATGTCAGTAAATCCAAGAATATTAAAAAGTTAGAAGTTGATTTTTTCCTTCTACTTAGCTTAGTTGATTGGAAATTTAAGAAATGTATTGTCATTTAGGAAAGGTAGCAGACTTGCATTTAAAAAAATAGTAAGTGGCTGTCTTTGTTTCTAATAAGAATTGTACAGTTTAACTAGATTTAACTAGATTGATGAGTCTGAGTCAGCTATTTGGCTTATCTTCCTGTGGAGATTTGTTCTAGTTCATATATTTCAAAATAATTCGTTATAGTTTCTGAGCAATTATGTGGAAGTCCCCTGGATGTTTTCCACACAGAAAAATAAAGAAATAGGAATCTGCTGTAATTGTTTACTTCTTTACAGTAAATTCATTTACTGATTTACTGAAGGCTGTGAGAGCCCTGTGGATGTTAAAGGACTGTCATCTGAAGCTGTTTTTTCGTTTCTATATACTTTTCCAGAGTCAGTAACATTGTACAGTGCCAGTTTCATATGGCACTGGCACTGTACTGTTGGAGAATTTGCCTCAGAGATTGTGTTTGTTCTAGGAGGCTTAAAGGATGTCAGTGAGTTTAATAATCGGGGATGGTTCAACATCTGAGATGATTTCAGAGGTTCTCAATCCCACATCTTGCATTCTGGGTGGATTTTTCAGAAGGAAAAGTTTGTGGCTATTTGCAAGGCAGGAGCATCGTTGTTAGGTAGCACTGGCTTATACAGGGTTGTGCTAGGTTGCCCTCCATTTCCTATATAATAATTTTTCAGTTCTGTCTTGGCTGTGTAAACTGACAGTGGACTGATCTCTCAGAAAGCAAAGTGAACTTATGCTCCAAAAACCAGAACTCTTGTACCGTAATCAGGGTTTTCTTTGTTTCTAAAACTGAAAGCTGTCTAGTTTCTAAATATCTGTTGCACATTCTAAGGCCAGGTCACAGAGCTTCTCAGCTGTCTCCAAACACTTCTCTCTCCTTTTAGGTGTCTTTTTATTCAGAGTTTTGGCAAGGCTCATTCTTGCCCTCTGTGTATCCGTTTCCTTTTAGACTGATCATGCTTTTATATGCTTCTCTCCCTTTCCCAAATTTATTGTCACCACAAAACAAGATACCATTATGTTTCTGTTTTCCTTCTGTCCTTATGTCCTATTGAACCATGTCTGACATAAAATCAGCTTGCCTCCATTTGGAAATTTCTGTTCTGTACTAATGGAATCACAGTTAATTGGTACAGCACGGACTGCAACTGTGTCTAGTCTCCCTCAAGAGGACGTTTGTGATCTCCCCCCCAGCAATTAGGCAAAACAGAGGTACGTGACAGTGCTGTTATTGTTGTGCAGAACACAATGCCTTCTTATGGGCGCTGGATATCCTCTTGAAGCTCTTCTGCATGTGTTTTTCTTGTTTGACATGTAATTTAAAGTTTTATATTTATCGGTGGAATAATAATTGTAACAGTATTTCTGTGAATTCTGAAAAGTATAAGTTAAAATCTGTTCTACTTTATTTAGGCTTTTGTTTATGGCTAATTAGGCTTTTAAGCCAATTTAGAGAATCCTATGCACCCATGAGTATAGAGAAAGCCACATTTACTCTAAGGTAGTAAGGTGAGGTTGCTTGCTGTGTAAGATACTATTTCAGGAAAGAAGTCAACCACTGTAATTGATGGCTGTCATCATTTTGCATGATATGGATTTAATCTAGGTAATCCGAGGCAATATTTACACATGGATTTTTAAAAAAGGACACACATTTGTGACATGACAGGAAAGCTGTTGAATTCTGTGACAGTCAATAAACGGAACATAGTGCACTGGAGATGTTTGATGAGACAATTATATCACAATTATATCAATCACAACTCTTCTTCTCCTAATCCTTCTTTACAAAATATAGCTAGAGTTGAATGATAACACAGAAAAAGAAAAATGTAGATGAGGAATCGTGACTCGTTTAGAGTGAAAATAAATTCATTTTGTGACAGAAACCATGGAAAATCTTTCCACTAAAATTTCCCTCACTTCCTTTCTTTTTTTCTCTTTTATTGTTTTCAATTTTGAAATAACCAACAAGTTCCTGTTTTGTCTTTTTTTTAATAGTTTATACTAGTCTTTTAGTAGAAGTTTGTTTTTGTTTAAATGTGAAAAGCTAAAAATGAATACAGAAAAACTTTTAATCTCAAACAGGAAAAATAAGAAAAATCTCAAATGTATGAAATAATTTGAGCTTGAAAGCTCTGGCTTTCAGTGTTATCCTTCTTTCTTATATGGAAAGAGGTCATCTATACTTCATCTTTGTCTCAGAGCAACCAAAACAAAGGAAACTAGTCTAAAATATATATTGGGAAAAAATGCATGCCAATATCGCTATTTCCTCCCTGAGCACTGCCAGCAGTGTCGGTATGTGACCATAACCCCCAGCTGAAATCTTAGGGCTGCACAGGAGGACCGCACAGTTTCATGGCTGTAGCGTGTGTAACACCTAGCCTCTTCCTGCAGCTCCAGTGGCCCAAGTACCAAAATGTTCGTTTGAGCATAAAACTCACTGGATTTACTTGGAGAGAAAAAAGCAGATAAGAGTGAATACTCATGAGCACACCTGTGCCCTCCTTTTCCTTAAACATAGTTGGAACAGTTGCCTATTTTCTAGTACAGTTATGTTATCACAGACAATGAAATACCATATAACAGGATTGGCAAGTACCTCAGCTGCTAACACTTTCAAAAAATGTGTTATTTTTGGTGATTAATGTTCTTCTTTTCCTGATGTTAGCTTCATTGAGAATTATGGTCTCAATAGGTTTGGATATATTCTTCAGGGGTAATATTTTTATGTAGTGAAGGACAGTTGTAGCAGTTCTTAATCACTTTATCATTTTTTTAAGGCCCTTCTGCATTTAGGAATGGTTCAGTTTTTTAAAAAGATTTTTAGTAGATTTATTCTGTGTTGTGCTGTGAGTATTGCGGTCTGAGTTGCTTTTCACTGTAAGAAAACAGGATTCAGGGAGCGAATGGCATGAAGGCCACTCAACAGGTCACACATGGAGCAGTAATCTAGGAATATCAGTTGTATGATATTTAATATTATTGAGAGGGGAGGAAAGTTACGAAACTACAGAAAAAGAATTTTGATAAAGTATATTGAATTAGAGAAGTACTTCATTTGAAGTCGTGGGTGAAAGGTAAGTGCTGCATATGCTTTTATTTCTCTACCTTTTCAAAGAACATAAGTAATCACCTGTCCTGCAGAAGTAGTTTTGTATTTAGAGGTTCTCCTTAAAAGCAGTTAAATAGATGTGCAGTAGGGGCACAACCTTTAGTATTAGTTGTTAAAGTAAGTTATACTTCAGAAATATTAGAGATTAGCAAGCAAGTTAACATTTCCAGACTTCACAAGTTGTCCACAACACACACTCCAAAATCAAAAAGAGTCTTCTGCCTCTTCAGCTTTTTTTCAAGTTATGCAAAATATTTCAGAGTAAAATAGGGTTGCGCCATGTCCAGAAGCTATTTGCATTTTATGAGATGCTTGGGACATATGCAGTAAAAGGTATATAGCAGTATTTTCTATTTAAAAATTATTTCTGTCCCACATAAACCAACTACACCAAACAGCTTATTTCTTTAAGTTTTCTGGAGTGAATGAGGAAAGATTTGAAGTAACCTACTATACTGATAAAATTTCTCTAGAATTTTAGATTATTATAGTAGTATGGAGCTATTAGAGACTCATGAAATACATTTATATAGGCATTGCCGCAGAATACAGCTAGTAATATTCCTTTTGCTTTAGTAAACTAATAGTTGTCAATGATCATGATACACATTTCGCCTAACTTCCTCTAAAATACAACAGTAATTTTCAGTAGTAGCCATGGACCAGATCCAGGAATTTATGATTGAAAGAATATATAAATGAGTGTGGCAGTTTCCCAGCAAATAATTATAAAGCATGCGGTTCCTGTGATTAGGTTTGCTTAGGGAAAAGATCTAAAAACCTGCATTTTTTTTCTGGGATGCAAATGACTAATGATCTAATTATTCTCTGATATGGACACAAATTAGGACATATTTTTCTGAAAATAATAAATAAGTAGTGTTAGTGCTATTAATCAGAGGCTATCATTCATATAATCAAACTCCATTTGAAAAATGCTAAATTTGAATGGAGTCCTAGTGTAGATATTACTTACTGCACAGTCATTTAATCATTAATAGAGATGCCTCTGGACCCATGTTTTGTTTTCATGTAAAATTTACCTTTTCCTTAGATAATAGTTTATTTCTTGGCACACCAAACTACATGTGATGCCATGGTGGTGTTGCTTTCTTTATTGGCTTATAAAGTCAGTGCATTGTGTTGTATCTGCACAAGACAGTGCACTGCATTGTGTTTGGAATTATCATGAAAGAAAATAGTTATATATTATGGTTGTCTATGTTCAGCACACTGAAATCCCCAGTATCCTTCTCTAATAGTGTATGGTAAATTTTTTTAAAAGTTTAAATAAAAACATGAAAACTCCACAATTAAATAGCCAAAACCAAATTATCATAGTATTATAATGCAGCACATAGTGTATTCTAAGACATCTTCAGAGAAATGTTCCTATTTAAATATTATGCTTTTTAACTGAAAGAGTTAAGCCTCCATCTTATCTTGTTTACCTCTTGCATGAGGGGAGTGGAAAGGGTGTGCATAAGTGATTTTCATTTTGTATGGTCTTGCTAGCAACACACCTGCATATATCTTGTTTCAGTGTTTTGGTCCTTTTTTTTTTTTTTTTCCTCTCTATGCTTCATATGCTTTTTTTACTCTTTCTTTAGAAATTTTTTTTTCCCACTGTTGAAGGTGGTTTACAGGGATAGCTGAACTTTAGAACCTTATTCTGATGCAGTTCTCACCTATGGAATCACAGATTCAGCAGGACCCCAAATAGGTTCTGCATTTCTGTAGTGTGTTATGCTTTTAGCAGCTAACTGGGATTGAAAGGCAAGTCTAATGTGTGAGGAGAAATAAAAGAAATAAAGATTTTTGGAGGCCCCTTCTAAATCTAGAGAGTCTCTGTTCAGTCCATGAACACACGTATTTCCTGTTGTTGTGTTCCCCCATATTGTATATTTTCTTCTGTCAGCATCAGCAGTGTTTCAAAGGATTGATGGTGATAAATCTATAGTATCCTCCAACAGCTGGTATGAAGATCACATGCTACAAAATTGTTTCTTCATTGTGCAAAATTATTTCTCATATTTTGCAAGTACATATTCAACATGTAACTGTTGCCTGTAGCCCGTGTCTTTGCTCTCAGGATGAAATGTCATTGACATTATGTATTTATCTTACATTAATTAATCTCCAGGCAGTGTTAGCATATAAATTATAGGGGCCTGTCTTAAGGTGGTGCTTTCATATCATCTTGTCCCTTCCATAGCCTTTTGAAGCTGGTGTGGGTCCTTATGGGAGAAGTAGCTGCAGGAAGAGTTCGAGGTCTGGGAGATTTACATAGACTATATTCAGTCGTTAAAGAAGATGTGTTAGTTTCTGTTTATATTTATCCTTGTTTATGTTTTCTATTTATTTTATTGAGAGTATGAGCCAGATGGAATATAAGAACAGAGACAGGTTACTACTGTGTTTGCACTGTCTTGAGACATGTGGGGGAAGCTTCACCTCATTCCTAGATATAAATTGCAAAGCCTTGAAGTTACAAATGTGCAGATCTGTTACAAAATCTGTTTCTGAGAGGACAGGTATGTAGCCGAGTACTGTCTAAGCAGTCACAGATGGTTCTAAACAGCTCATTTTGCTTTTATTCCTCCTCCAGAGGAGTCATCATGCTTCTGTCAGAAGTGACTGTTTTACATTTGATAGATGAAGGATGCCAAATACTTATAATTCTCTGTACTCTAGGAAATTCTACTAATGTTATCAAAACTTTGTGTGTGTGTGTATGAGCTCATGCAACAGCAACACAGTAATTTCTACAAGTGCTGTGTGCTTAGATTGCAGAGGGGTTGAGGACTGCTTCCTAGGGAGAGGAAGGCTGATCCTTTGTTTTGTTTTGCTTTGTTTTCTAATGTAATGAAATTCTAGCTAAAACTCAGACCATAAAGAACACTTGACACATGTATAATGTATATCATTAACCTTGGTTCAGTTTTTAATCAGTGAGTCATATAATTCTTTCTGACCTAGAGGTTTGACTGAAAACGTTAAACAAGGGTAAAAGAGCTGAGGTGAAACTTAGTTTGTCATTCTAGTTCCTTCCTCATACATAAATAGAAACAAATGCTCTGCACTGAAGTTTGTAGTCCTTGAAGTGTATTCTCTTCCGTTCTCTTCAATAATATGAAATATTCTATCTTAAATTGGCAAACACAATTGGAATAACAATAGGCATATCTAAGACATATAAGCGCATAAGAGGAGGTGACAATGCATAAAAATGAAAATCGTTAGCTCACAGAAAAAGAATTAGTGAAGCTATTATGGAACTAATAAAAAGCAATATATGTTTGCTTTTCATACATACAAAAATCAATGCTTGTTTTTTCTGCATACAGAAATCAATTGCTATACAGGGTCATTTGGATAAGAAGTCCTTCTTATTCCCAGTTTGGGATCTCCATGATAATGCTGTTCCTAAGTAGACACAGTAAACTTTGATTGGACTCAGGAGCTAAGGCCACATTTTAAAGGATCTCAATGATTTTCTGAATTACTTGCTGTTTAATGAGGTTGCTGTGCTGGCGAAAGAAGCCATTATTACCATTAGTTTCAAATGGCTAAAGGCAGAATTCAGCATTCAATTCAGTGAGCAAAATTTGCAAATCAATGCTATAAAAATGATTTGTCATGCTTGAACTGAACAGCTGATGTGTCTGCTGCCAATAAAATTGAGATATAGCACATAGTGCAATGACATGTGAGTGGTATATAATAAGTACAGATATTTGTTATTTGTGTTCAGCGTCTATTAAGGATGTGTCTGGTTTCCAGGCAATGCAAACACACCAAAGGGTGTGTTTGTATTAATGATTTAATATTTCAGTCA
Source organism: Eudromia elegans (assembly GCA_003342815.1). Taxonomy (NCBI): domain Eukaryota; kingdom Metazoa; phylum Chordata; class Aves; order Tinamiformes; family Tinamidae; genus Eudromia; species Eudromia elegans. Next base: position 2,939,496 of record PTEX01000073.1, on the reverse strand, counting down.
GAACAGATTTACCTCAAGCTAAAACAACAGCTTATTGTGACATTATTGTAATAATTATAATTATATAACTAATTGTACATGTTTTAGAAAAGAATATAGATGTAAAACTGGTGGACTGAAATATTATTTTTATTATTTATATGGCATTTGTGTGAGTTATTTCATATTTTGTTCATACCTTGCCTTGTACTTTGGTTTAAATATACTGTTCTCATATATGGTAAGGTTACATGATTAAAGTTATGTATTTATTTTCATTTTTTCTTTTGAGTTTTTACCACATTGAATAACCAATGGCCTGTGCAGAAGGGAAAAAGAAGAGTGGATAGTTTGATATAATTTTAGATTGAATTTTGCAAACTCTGAGATGGTTCAGATTTACTTTATCTAAGCTATCCGATAGAATCTTTTTCCCTTCTGTCTCTATGGAAGATATTCTCAATACGTTTCCTTTTCAGTATGAAAAGCATCTGTCCATCTCATGATTGGCCTTTAGAAAAAAAAAATCTATTTTCAGTGGTTTTTCTATTTATTTTACAAACTATTGAAGATGAAGGTATGAAGAAGTGAGAGGTTGGGTTTTGACTCCCTCTATACTGGAACTGATAACTGCCACTATTGCATGGCAGTTCATATTTATTTCTTTTCTTCAAAGTAGATTGTGTTCCAATTCTTTTCTTTCTCTTTAATTTTTATTCAGACTACTATGACTCTGTGGATTGTTAGGTGTTCAAAGAGCCGGTTTTGGCAGCAATTGCAGCTTTTGATGAACTGGATATTTTTCAGAATTCAAATACTTTACCTCTCCAATGTGCTTTGCAAACTTGAGCAATTTAGCTGCCTTTTTCATCACTTAAGAATTATCTTTGCAGTCTGAGACTAAAGCTCTGGTGAAACTCAATTATGGGGCCAAGCCTGGAGCTGCTAGAGAAGAGCTTGGTCTCCAGCCAGGCCTCTTGGCTCTGCTATAAGGCATGTCCCGTGTCCTGCATTCTTTGAGTTGCAGGAATTTCTTTCCAAACTACTTTTGGCAAAAATATTGCACTTGCACTTAGGAAAAAACTGCAAAAGGAATTAATTTCAGAGGTGGGATGAGTTTTAGGCTAAAGGAGATAGGACATTTCTCAGTCATGGAGCCAGACTTCCTCCAGTTTAAATAATATGAAAAATGTCATTTTGTTCTTTTGCTTTCCATTTGATCTAAATCAATTCCTTGCTAAGCTAGAAGGGTTGCTGTGTGAATTATAGTTTTTACTCTTTTTGTATTCTATTTAAAATGCAATTCTGTTAACATCTCACTTCTCACATTTAATACGCCATTATAATGTTTACATATCCACAGCATAGTTTTGATAGGAAGATTGTTGAAATTAAAAATTTAAGTCTCTTTAATTATAGTCTCTTTCTTTTTTTTTTTTCATTAAGCTTTCAGCACTGGTACAAATGTAGAAAAAGGTGCCCCTTTCAGGACTCATCACAATTGTTTAATAAGAGCAAAGAAAGGATATAGAACTGAAAGGTAGCTTGGATGTATGTAATGAGGGTAACACAGTGTCATATTTTAAGTACCAAATACTGTTCGGTTACAAGAATAACTATGGTGCTTTCATGTCAGCTTAACAAAACAGGTAATTATGAACTATGATTGCATCTGGGCATCCTTTCTTTGTGTGGAAAGCTACTCACCAGTCCTGTATTTCCCATGACATGTAACATTTCCTGTATGCGGTAATTTATGTTGTTAAAATTCATAATTCCACAAATTCCCAGGTATTGTGACCTCATTACAACTGTACTGGAGAGAAAAAGTGATAATAACTCATGCAGATCTCTGACCGCAGGCTACCTTTTTTGTTCGGTCTGCCACAGCATGAGTTTTTTTCTGGTGTTCTGCTATTCTGTGATTTGATATATTCAAAATGTTCATAATTTACAGCCTACTTCACCCTAACCTTCTGTACAGTCTGTAAGCATTTTTAATAATCTACCAGGATAATGTATTATTTTCTAGCTAAACTTCATAAGGCACAGAGTGCAAAAAACGAAATTGAGGGAAACATTGCATTTCAGCATACAAATTCTTATAAACTGACAAAGTTAGAGAAGAATGAAAGATCTCAGTGCAGTTTCAAAAATCTGTTTTGATTAAGAATCTGGGAATAAAGGAAATAAAGATTATATCAAATATGTTTCTTAACAGTTCATATAGCTTTGATTATAGCAATAGAGAAGTTGTCATGTAGATAGTTCTGAATCCCTATGCAGTCCCAGCAGTGAATGTACAGGACAGAATTTTACAGACCTAATGGTACTTGTTTCTCTGTGCGCCTTTAAATATGTCAATTTGAAGGAGTTTTAGGAGGATTGTGCACAAATAAATATATCAAAATGAATCAGTGTAAAAATAATAAATCTCTTTTAGGAACTTTTGTTTAAAATTCACATCCTAGTTTATAAAAATAATATTTTTAAAGGATTTTTTTAAATGTCTGTTCATCTTTGTAATTAGAAAAATATTATAGAGAATTCCTTTTTTTGCTAGAGGATTTGATATGCTGAGATTTCATAATATGGTTATGTACTGGAGATGTTTGCAGAAGAAGAGTATGCTGGATTTTGCAATTTCTCTTTTATGCATGATAAGTATTTAAAATCTAATTTAAACATTCTTCTTCTTAGATCCTTGGGAGACTTGTTGCCCCAGTTATGAAGGTACACAGCAGGATTCAGTATATTTTTACTCGCTAAGTCCCTAGCCTAGTGGCTTTAGGACTGTATCTTCTCCTGGCTGTACCTAAACCTTGGCTATGGATAAGCAAGAACTCTTTTCCCTGTTAATGGAAGTGAAGCCCATACTTAGTTGCTGAAAGGACTGTATGTGAATAGAGAAACTGAAAAAAAAAATTTTCCCAGAGCCTAACATTCAATTAAACTGACTGTTTTGTTGCTTGAGTTTCTCTTCCTATTGCTTAGCATAGTTTCCTGTAAAATCAGATTTTTTTCCTGTAGCAGAGAGAAGCTACTAATAGTCCATCAACACTGTCACAGATATGTCAAATGGATTATACTTTTATGGCCTAAAACAATTGAACTTACTTTCTTAATCATTGTTCAAAGTGAGATCCATGGTATCAAACACTGACTAACAGCAGGTCTTGGCTGGAAAGTGTTCATTTCCAGAACACACTCATCAGACCATTCCCTCCTAGCATCCCGTGGCCATGTTTCATTTTCAGATCATCCTAAACTGCTGTTGTTCCCTACCAAGTCCTTAACCCGTGTCTTATGCCTTTCCTGGAAACCCAAAGGTTTAAAACTGTGACCGTTTCAAATAATGGAAAAGACCAAATTGTTCCTTAGCAAGGCCTTGGTCTCTTCTGAAATTGAGCTTGGCACAATTATACAGTCTTACATTGTATTTAGTTTGCCATACAGAAATAGGCATGCCGTAACACAGCTTGTTTCAGTAAGCCTAGTCAACTGCAAAAAAATTTAGAGTTCCCCTTTAGAAAACATTATACCGTGTGCATGAATTGCTATTTTTACCGTTGAGTTTTAAGAAATAACAGGTAAGCTGAATCTTTGTTTACCAGCCTACTTCTCTGTTGGTTTATTGTGCTACATTGCTGTGAAATGTTGACATAACTAAGCCATCTTTAAACTAGGTTAGCTCAGGTATCAGCAACGGGGCGTCTACGGCAGCATAGCATTTGGAGTAGGCTGGTGCTGAAGTGCTGACTCCTTTTACTTTTTTTTTTTTGGCTCTTTTTTTGACTTTCTTGCTTCCTCAGCTGGACTGTTAAGGATTCTGGGCTAGGTAATACGAAACTGGCAGCTGTAAAAGAAGAGACATATTGCAGTCTAGAGCTTGGTTTATGTCACCAAGGAAGTTTACTCCACATGAACTGTGAGTGCTTCTCCCTTCTCCTTGCAACTGAACCTTCGAACCTCCCTCCGCCCCCCAGACCAATTTTAAACTTGATATTTTTTATTCATCATCTGCTTACTCTGGTGCTCCTCCCTCACTTTCAAATGTGACCGGTACACACGGTTCAGCCCATTCATCTGATTATGTCTTTTTTGTAGCAAGACAACTTAAATGAAAAGCATCAGCGTGGGAGATTTTGAGACATAAAAGCATGAAGGAATTTTCACCTATATACTTTTTTTTTCACTTCCACAATGTTTTATTTTGTTTTTAACCTGCAATTTTGAAGGCCAGTAGCCAACAATATGGATTAGTTACATCATCTTCCAATATTTTAGGGACTATGGAAGCTGATGGCTTAATTTGGAAAAACAGTTACTACACAGTGCTTTATTGAGCAATTTCTGTAAAAAGATGTAAATATAGATGATCCTATTGACAAAATTGCCAGTTATTTTATAGTTTTTCTGTATTTTGACCACTGAACCTAGTGGAATCCAAGCAGCAGTTTGACTTGACTGTATCTATCACAAAAAAAACTTGGTTACATTCCTGCTTGTTTTAAAATTTCTTTTACATATGTGATGATCCTAAGTACTACTCTGTGTTTGAGAAGCTGTGCATAGGAAGCTACTAGTAGTGGATGATAGAAGCAAAATCAAAGTTAGCAAGTGAGCAAAACCCGATAATATAAAACAGAAGTGAGAAATGGTCTTCGTTTGCACTATTCCATGCGTGCTGAAGGGTCTTTGCGTAGATTTTTCAGTTGACATCCAGGCCAAAGTAGACGATCTGAAGCTGTGGATGTCACCGCTAACATACACTTGTCTTGCTTAGCACAGGTGATGCTCACAGTCTTAAAACTCTTTAAACTTGTTCATCTTTCCTTTCCTTCAGATTTTTAAATGTGTGGTTTGACAGGAATCAACACAACGGGCAAAGTAACAATAGTCCCGTTTCTTGACATTTATCCACAAGCATAGCTATATTTTCATGAAAGCATTTCTTTAAAGCAATGGGATTTTGCCTTGGCTTTGTGCTATAGCTCAACATCTTTCGTTGCTGTAATATGTTGTGTCAAGCTTCAGAAGCATTAGGTTTGCTGACATGCTGTTGCCACTTGCTTTCTGACATGTTATCCCATGAGGCAAACGAGCAAACTGAACTTGGCATATCCCCTGGTGGCTTTGTATCAGCATAATTAATTTTAAGCTTGGATCCTTTCACATACCGTCAATGTAGAAGCAGTTAGAAAAAGCAGGTACGCCGAAGGGCTGAGTGGAGTCAAGATGGCAAAATGATGAGTGGAAAGGTTAAGTTACAAGGAGTAGCTTTACTTCTGGTTGTGGTCAACTGTAAACATTCCTACAGGGAAGAGGATGTGCCCTAAAGTGATAGTCAAGTAGACTCAGGAAGACCCTGAAACACGCACTAACCAAACTCTGCAACACACCGGAAAAATCCCCCTGGCTCTTCCTTAAAGGTCAGCTGCACAGATGGCTAATATCCGAACAACAACATCCCAAGGCTCAGAAGTGAGGTTCCTTAGAAAAGCACTCTGGCATTTTAGTCTGAGTTAGAATCCTCTCTTTGCTTCTCCTATGCACTGAAGCCCAGTTTGTTTTCTCTACTATTTTCTAGAAGTAATATAGTACAAAATCTAGTCCGTGAGTCTAGTAGTACAACTGCTGGGGGGAAAAAAAAAAAAAAGTTGAAATATTCCCTTTTAAAAAAAAATCTTTATTTTCCAATGCAAAGGCTGATTTTTGTTATTTTGCATCTGCAGGATTATTGCAGCACTCCCTATTGGTGAAGTGGGAAACCAGACTGGGCATTTCCCTGCCTCCTAGGTCTGCTCACACTAGCAGAGCTGCAGCTGTTTCATGCCAGGTTACACACAGATATTTTCTGTGATGCTTTTCTGCATATCCAAATACTCAGCGGATGATTTTCATCCAGGCAATGCCTTATCAGTTCCCTGATGTCCACCTTTTTGTAATTAAGATATCACACTTGTTAAGTCCAATCCACATGTACAGAATTAATTCTTTTTAGAAAATTATTTGGGGCTGATAAAATGACTATAATTTTAAACTGTTGTGGGAAGAATTATTTTAACACATGGATATATCTGGATTTCTCATGAAATGTTGGTTTGGGTGTGGTAGCCTGGTCTGCACTAATTTTTGTTATATAACTCTTCTTATACATAGATCTCTGTAATGAAAGCCCTCTTAAATGAGTTCTGTAAGAAGACAGTATAGTCACTAAAGATATTCAGAGAACGGTGATTAACAGAATCTCCTCCTCTCCTTCCTCCCTCCATCCATCTGGAACAAGACTGTGGCATAATAGAGAGATACATGTTACTTACTTTCTGTCATTATGGTCTCGGTGGATTTATTCACAATCCCTGAGAGGTTTCAGAACAAGCACATTTTGATTTTTTCTGTTTAAATCTGTCAGATAAATATTTTCAGCTCATATCTCAAAATATAGATAAAGATTTTCCTTAACCCAGGGCTCAGCCCTATTGACTGTAGGGTCAATAGCAGCTTTTCTGTATCTTAAAATGTCATCAGTTCTAAATATCATATCTTAGTACCTTCCAGAAGTGGAATCTGAGGGTTTCCCAATATTCATTGGATCATAGCACTGAATTTAGCCCTTAAGGGCATTCAATGTCATTATACTTTTAAATGTGAAAGAGTTTTGGGGCTCCAGCTTGGAGATCTTTTACTGATGATAGTCGAGACATCTTAGACAAAAATGAGGTTCCAATATGTTTTATTTAAAATCACCAGTACATTCTTCAAATATTTTTCCTAATAATGAGTTATGCATGCTAGCTCATACAATTGTAAAGTGTAAATATTTTGGTTAATACCTAAGATGAAGTATACACCTTAAACATTTGTTTGACAGTTCTGAATTTAATATGGATATATGTTTAAACTGTTGTGATAATTGAATTCCATTTTTTTGCCTCACAGTTTTCTATCCCTTCATTTTTAGAGGAGTACAGCTGACTTATGCCTGAGGGAATGAGGAGGTTAATGAAACACAAAAGGAACATATTTTCCATCATTAAACTATCTATGAACCATGAAGCAATGAGCCAAATATTTCTACAACAGCTTAATATAGCAATATTTATTCTGTGCATGTTTATAACAGCAACATTGTAACCCCAGTGAGTTTTCTATATTCAAAACAACTGCATGAAAGCTGTGACCCAGATAATTATTTCTCAGTGACTTTAAACTTGGGGATTGTACAGTCTTTGAGTGACTAACCACAACCATGTGTTTAAGAGCTGCAATTACAAATCTAGGGTTTATCTTCATAAATTATTTTCATAAGGCTCTGTGATAACTTCATATACTCAGTAGAATATAACATGGTATTCCATAGTAAATGTGCTAAACTTCTGAAAGTCAGCAGCATCTAGAACAGGTGTCAGGAGAAGTCAAGCATGTTAATACCCCTTTAAAAATATTTTATTTTGGTGATAAACTTTTTGTTTAGCACTTTTTGTGCTACTTTAGGTTATATTTTGCATGACATACATATTTTTTACATAATGTCTGGATACCTCACATTTATTCTTTTAGGATTTCTAAAGATAAGGACTAAATTCTTCTCTGATTTTTTCTAGGACTGAGATGAGCTCTAAATATTGCCACCTAGAAGTATTTATTGGTGCCCTAAATTTTGCACTAGTAAAACGTGCCAGTGCACAGCCTCTAACTTCACCGTCATGTTGGATGTCTTTCTCTATTGATTCTTTTTCCAAGGCAACCCCTTCTCACAGCAGTGTTTTGCAGTGGTACAAACTAATTGTGGCAGCATATGGGCATCCTGGTATTCCTTGTACTACCTTCAGATGTTCAACTCCTGGGGAAATTTTTATATTATGGTGCCATGTTGTAGCAGTACTGATTTCAAGATATTAAAGGGTTTTAGGACCAAATTCTCTCCATTTTTTAATTTCTGTCTTCTCTACCTTTTTCTTTAAGACTATCCCACCACTGTCCCAAACTTACCTTGTAGACACTTTCTTGGATTGACTTTCAGTCTCTTCACCACTTCCTTGACAGAAGGTTTTATTTTATTTTATTTTATTTTATTTTATTTTATTTTATTTTATTTTATTTTATTTTATTTTATTTTATTTTAAAAATCAACTGTGCTGCATTGTTCTAGAGTATATAGCAAACTATTTTTTTCATCCTAGGGAACTACCATAGCAGCAGAAAGTGTTAACTTGAAAATGAGATCAGTAAATGAAAGTCTCCAAAGGCTACAAGCCTTTACAGACCCGCTGCATACAGTAGCATAATAGTTGTGAGCCCATAAAATATTCACTGGCAGAGGATTACAATGAGATTGCGGTGGAAATTCCAGGTGAATTGCTGATTATCACGTGAGGGAATTTCCTTCCTGGAGCTGTGTATAACGCTCTTGCAGTCAACTGTGAGACCAAGAAGAGCTGGTTTGGCAACAGAAATAGAGCTGATAGTCATGCCAGGGATTGCTGTTGGACAACATTATCTATTCTGATGCTGGAAAATCCACAGTAAGAATTGTTATCATACTGACAACAAGTTGCATGGCCATTAATGGTACTGTGATCCTCAAAATGGTGATTCTGGGCAAAAAGGAGAAAAGAAGTGGGTTCAGTGGTCTTGCTTGCCTGTTGGAGAGTCTTGTGGGCCTTTGTGTACTGAAGCTGAAAAGTGGATGAGAAGGAATTTGTTTCTTTTTGAATAAGCACAAGATGACTTACAGACACTGAATGAAACTATTGCAACAGCTGAAAATTCACATATCTTAACCCACAAAATATTGCTGCTGCTGTTGCTTGGCCCCCTTAATAATAGTTGTGTTTTCTTGTGCCACTTGGTTCTTCATAGAGATGATCTACTGGAGTACAACAGCAAGGAAAGGCAGATACAGATTGACTATGGCATATGTCTTTCCTCATTAGAGCATAAGCATGAGCATATTATGTAGAACAAAAGTTTTGTACCAGTACCTGCTTTACTACCACCTAAATAAGAGGAGGATCTACTTTTATTTTTCCCCGTGTTAAGACAAAACTTCTTTTCTTAAAAAAGTGTGAGTGAGCAGATCAGTCATTATTCTATGAAAATGTAAATAAAGATTTGTTTAGCAAACAAAAGCTAAAATAGATCTCAGTCCATACAGAGAAGAACAGTTGATGATATTTTGTTCTTACTCAATAATTTCTACCTGTTTCTTGAACCTACATGCAGAATGGAAACACTTTTATACCTGAACTTCTTCTCTTGAATAGTTTTTTTTTTATAAAATCACTACTATCAATGAGTTTGTATTAGTTTATTTGCACTAGTATACGCTAGTATAGTTCAGATGTCCAGATACTGATTTTTTTACTGATAGGGTTCATGCTTTCAGCACACTTAAATTATCTTGAATTGATGTTGTTCCATATGCACTTTACAATGTTTTCTATTTTTGCAAATGTTTCAATGTTTTACTACATTCAAAGCATCTGTTAAGGTGTTTTATTTGGGAATCCAGGCTTTTTTGGTTGACTTACTTTCTGTTACTTTTTTTTTTCTTAACTAGACTTCAGGGACAGATTTGCCAGGGACACGATGTTTTTGGCATGCTCCACACCGTAGGTTGTGATTGATTAGCAATTTGTCAGCCTGTGTACCTTCTTTTACCACGTACATGCCCCAGAAACAAACTGGCTACCTTGTAAAAAATATCTTAATTCGTTGTCATTTATAGTAGGGAGAAAACTGTTTGGAGGATAGGATGAGACACAGAGAGGGAAATATTGGGATAGTAAAGAATGCTTTTTTTATTTTTTTCTGCTTTTGTGATATGGGGAGTTATAAATGCTTTCTCATTGATTTCTTCTCCATCTTTTTCTCTCTTTTTTTTGAGTTTCAAAGAGCTCCTGAGAGTTTGCAGGCTCTGCCTCTCCTGAATTGCCTCTCTCAATGAACTCTTCCTTACTGTGCAATATTAGTGTGCCTTTCCCTGCCTTTGTAAGAGCCTTCTCCACCCGTGGACTGGTACCGAGTCTTTACAAGAGGCAGCATTTAACACCACACAGTATCAGCATGTGACAAAGCAGTTTCTTTTTGCTTCCTTTGGCTCCTTGCTTCACAGCTATCCTTTTGCCCTGTTCTGAAGAGCATCCCCACAGTTCTGTTAGATTTTATTCCGTCTTTGAAATGTCCACATGAATATCTGTATACCTGCATAATTTCCTGCAGACAGACCATTGCACTTGTCCTTTTGCTCTCAGCCTAGAAAAATTCAGGATCCAAGCCTAAGGCTTGTATGAAGCACTAGAAAGGATTTACACAGATGTGCACATGCTCTGATAACTTAGGTGAGGAGGGGGCACTTGCTCTAAGTCTTGAAGCTGATGAATTTATAGCCCAATAAAGCTTGGGCAGCAGAGTCGGAAAATCTGGCTGATGCTATTGCAGAGCCTGTGGCCCTGTCCTGTTGGTGCTAGGGAGCTGTTTGGGCTGAAAGACAGACTGCCACAGTGCAAAGGTGTTGACTGAAGGCTCAGGAAACCGAAGAATTGCCATTACTTTAGTTTCAGAAGGTCAGGGCTCTGCTGCTGGGACTGACACTTGACTAGGATACATGGATGGCCTGTGCTGACAGAAGATGCTTTATAGAGTAGAGCGTGGCTGGTGTGTTTTGGGGAAGAAATCTCTCTCAAGCTAATTACTCAAAGAGTTCTCAGCCTAGATTTCTCTCTCTATATGTCCTTCATAATCTTTCTATTGGGGGACCCTTTGAAAACAGCCCCCAGGCTGCTTGTGTTCCTGTCCCACTGATGGCAGCTCCTTTTCAAAGGACATTTGTAGCAGCTGTTTAATTCTGTGTGAGGAACAGAAGCCTTTGAAATGGATGCAGTTCTGGTGAACTGTCAGAAAAGAGCAACACACAAAAAAAAAAAGGCGCTTTTCCTGTATTTAGAATATTGTTAGCATTTTACATAATTTAAACAGTTGGGAAGTCATGCTTTCTTATTTGAATGTATCTTACTGTGACGGGTCTTGCAGCAGAGCAGTGAAAAGGAGTGGAAATGTTTCAAAGTAACCCAGCTTACTTTGGCAATACTGAATTCTGTGAAAAGGAGGTGATCTGAGGGGGATTAGCCTGTGCTCATACAGCCCTAAAAGTATTAGAGAACAGCAACAAGCAAAAAAGTTGCTTTAAGAAAGGCCTCTTTTCTTTCCTCCCACTCCATTGGTTTTTCTGCTCTTTGCCATTTCTGTTAGACAGGTCTACCCTCAAAGCGCTGCAGACAAATGTGAAGGTTGTCATGGTTTTCAGGGCATTCAGTGTTTTTGAAAGCTGTAGGTGAAATCATGAGGAAAGGAGGGGTCCCAGGAATTTCAGCTATGGGTGATTTTGCTAGAATTATGAGTAAACAGAGCTGATCTTAAAAAGACTGGACAGTTGCCTAAACATAGCTCCATATTCAGGGGAGCCTGTTCAGCAGGATGCAGAATCTGACGTCTGAGGGCCCTCAGCTATTTTTTTGTGACTCAGTATGCTTAAGGTATTTGTGTATGGACTGAAAGACAATCCTTGCCGTTTTACTCTGTGAATATGCCATTTTTTTACAAAAAAAAAGCTTTGCCAAAAAATGAAAAAAACTATAAAGGCTACTTTTATAGCTGATTATCAATTTTGTCGGTAAAATTAGGGAATCTTCTCTTCAGAGCCTGATTATCTCAGAAAACCTGGCCTGCTGAAGGGAACTTCTAATAGTAGGTTTGCAAAATTACATTTCCGTTTCCTTGAAGCTAGAACAGCACAGTCGTAGAAGAGCAGTTGAAGCCCAGTGCCAGTCAGCTCTTACCTCTTTATTGAAGTATTTGCAAAGCTGGTAAAGGTGGGTACTTAACACAGAAGGTATATAATACCCAAGTAGAAAAAAATGCCTGCGTGGGGATTAAAGAGGCTTAGTTATTTAATAACATCCTGGAGAGTGATATTCGACTTAAATTTGTTATCCCAAATTGCTTGGTTACCATTGTGCCTGATATCAAATAAAAGTCAGTAGTGAGAGAAGTGTGTTCTTCATTTCTACGATGACACAAAGCATGGTTGCCATGTCTCACATGCTGGGAAGCAGCTCAGATTCACCCCAGATGACTTCAAGTATCTAATCAAATTTTGAGGTTAGTCATCCCATTTCTCTGTGTAGACAGTGGGGTAGAGACCACAGGAATCTCTAGAGTATAGCTTAGTTAGGGTGAATTTGGTTTCTGGAGGATCCTGGCTCCATCAGCTTAGCCTTCAAATTAAACATCAAAATTGGACATCATTGGTGGGATGAATTCTGGCATAAGGAAGCTTTGCAAGGCAAACCACTGGTAGTGGTGGGCATTGGGTACATACATTCAACCAGCTTTTTCAAAATGGCTTTTGACTGATTTCTTTGCCAAAAAAAAAAAAAAAAAATTAGATGTAGTTTAGATCTTTCCTCTGGTCATCAATTTCAATACTGTGTATTCACTTGAGTTACCCATTCAAAACAGGTATACTCACAGCCTTTAATGTTTCTTTGACACTCTTTGTTCCTGTTTGCATCCTGGAATAAACTGCAATGAGTTATGTATGGTCTGGTTTGATGGGCTCAAAAGCTCCTGGACAGAGGAAGCAGTGAGCTGAGCCCTCTCTACTCCCTTCCTTTTTAATAGCATCTGCCAGACTAACTGTGAGGGCAGTATGCAATGGAAATAACTCCTAGATTAATATTCATTCTTTCTTCCCTCATTCACACAGTCTCAATACAAGGACTTACATTTTTATAGAAATGTAGATGTCAAAAAGCGAATTGTCCTAGCACTTAAGGGCAAAATTTCTCTTGCAGTGGAAACTCAAAATTTCCTTTGTTCTGTGGTAAAGTGAAGAATCAGAATCTTATACTGACTTTCCTTTTAGTTATATTGAATGCAACTCTGTGTCATTCCTGGAGTTTCAGCATAAGTCTGAGACTAAAGGTATGATATCGAGCCAATGGTAAAATTTTCTTTGTGGAAGTCATCAGGCAGATTAGATGCTTGGAAGCATTTTAAGAAAGCACGAATGAAATCACAGGTTAACAATTCTTGGTACAAATACTTGTACCAAGAAACTAATATAAATTTAACAGGAGACTGTTAAAACAACAAGGTCTACTTTGCCTTTGAGTAGTCAGTCACAGTCCCATATCAAAATGCCTCTTTCTAATGCCAGCTCAGTCATGCTGTCATTGCATACAAACATTGATACAAACATTTTAGATCTCAAGAAACAGAGGATTATGTTTTATGTTTTTGTCTTTGTCATATATTTAGAATGCAAAATTTAAATAAAATAGGAATGGCAGCTGTCCAGTGCACCAGTGCAGATTAGCATAATGAGCACTAGTAAAGAAGATAACAAGTCTATTAGCTAATATTAATTCTCATGCAATGTTTGTGAATAAGTTTAGCACAATGCAAAGGAATTTAATGGTTTGAAAGACATTAGTCTGACAAGTTTAGTAATACTCTTTTTCTTAGAGATATGAATCCTGTTATTTTTAATTATGTCTACATTTATCTCTTTATGCACCCTCTTTGATGTATACGTATTTGCATGTGTTTTCATTAATAATGTCTTCTGCTAGTCACGATCATTGTTTTTTTTTTTTTTATGGACCTTTGTAACTGTTTCTGTTAATATTCTCTACCATTTCTCAAATTCAGCAATATGGAGGAGCTTCAAATTGCATAAATGATATTCCAAGTATGGTACCACCAGTTATATGGGTGAAGCAAATCAATTATGTGAATATAGCTGCCTATGACCAAAATGTAAGATTTAATGAGAATTGTGCTGGACATGCTTACCTATGATATTACTGCTCTGACTTTGGGAGAGTGTAGTCAATCTCCTACTGTGCTTTTTTCTAGAGATATTTTCTATAAGATGCTATTATTTCTTATTTCACATATAGTGTGAAATGGCCATTGAACCATATAGTGAACATAGTTTGCATATAGTGAACAATGGCAGTTTTGAGTCTGAAAGTGATGTGCAAGCTATTTTTCATTGAACAGTTTTGTTTAACATTGTCAGTGATGCTGCAATGGAAGTCTTGGAGGACAATTCCAGGAAAAAAAAAGGAATTATACCAATTTTGTACAGCTGAGGTGCTATAAAATTTATGAAAGAAGACAGCTTTAGGGAGATAAATCCAGATAGTAAGGATGCTATAAAATTTGGTGAGGTTGACAATTACTCCAGAAGAAAAATAAAGTGTTTTTTCGCTTTATGAAGTTTGAGGTATTTTTCCCTGAATTCAGTATGTTTTAAAAGCAATCTGCTCCATCGTTCCTTCACGCCCCAAGATTTTGTATCCTCAAGAGCACAAAATCTCATATCTTGAAAGGCTTGTCAGAAAGCCCCTCTCAGTTTAGATGGAATAGAGTGGTTCTGTCCCAATTGTGACTAGTTCTTTCATCTCATAAGCCAACCAGGGGGAAAAAAAAGCCTATTTCTGATGTTTTACACCCTCTCTGGATTTAGTAAGTGTAGTTATTTTGTTGAATTTTTGCAGAACTATATTTTTATACCATACTGTGTCATATCCAGTTATTTCTTGCAAAGCTATGAACTGCACTGGTTTCCTGGCTGAGTAGATACTGCCTGCCTGCTTGAGCAGAGTTTTATTCAGGTAATTGTCAGTGCACATGCAGTCAATTGCAGAAAGCTTTCCTGATTTTCGTGGCATAATGTCGAATGATAAGTCATGTTACTGTGGGTTGCTGAACATTTTTCCTCACCTCTAAATGTTTTACAGTCTTATAATAGAAACTATAGGTAAGCATTTGTGGCTTAGAAACTGTCCTGTAGAGAGACTCAGCAACAATGGAGCGTGCATATATATATATGTCACCATATATATATACACATATATATATATACACATATATACCTGCTTCACCTACCCATATGCAAAAGATGAGTTTAATATAGTTCTCTTTTTTTTTTTTTGAATATCTAAGATGTGCTCACCTAAGAAACTTTTGTGTTTCTTAGTGGGCTGAGAAGGTTCATAGTCCATTGCATGGTATTTTCTTACCTACCTGGTATCTTTGTTTCTAGAGTTTGTAGCTGGTTTCTGTGCCTTTGAAGTTGGGTTTTTGATGGGCCCACACCTTCTCTTCAGCTGTAAGTCAACAGACACCCAGTAACCCACCTGGGAGCCTGTATATAATATGTCCAGATGAAAGCAGGCTTCTTATGCATCTATTATTCACTTGATATGATGTGACAGGATGCCGCCATTCTGAAGGTCTTTGTGTGGAAAGTTCTTCCAGTGATTGCCAAGAAGATTTATAGTTACGTTTTGCCACGTGGAGTTTGATATAGGCTGTCCATCAGTCTAGCAAACACTGTGCAAACTGAAACTTTTTTGAATTTCATAGAGGATTTAGATGTAAGATGAATGCAATATCAGCCTTAAAATGTTCCAGATTGTGTCTAATATCAGAGCAGAATCAAATAGTCAAAAAGTAGTCATGGTAATTAGAATTTGAGGGGATGAACTATTACCAAATCTAGTAATGCAATTTGTAAAGTAGTTCTTTTAAACTGATGAACTGAAAATGAACTGATGAAATGAAAATTTCCTAGCACAAATGCTTACGCTACCTTCAAACATGGAATTCATAGTAACTGCTGTTGGGATTTACCAGAACAACATAACATGGACAGTTTTAAGAGTCTTTAACAGTATAACTGACTCTTAGAAAATTTCAGTGAAATCATAATTAATTGCACTTGTGAAAATTATGAAGCCAGGAAGACCAGAGCTAGCACCTTGCCTTCTCTTTGAGCTTCACATGATTAGTTACTTTAAAACTTCTGCAAGAGCCTCCTTCTTTGCAGTTCAGGCCTTGTGCAAACCCTGAAAAGAAAGAATGATAGAGGGATCTTGGGAGCATCTGTAGGAGACATTGCCCGGTGAGTGACCAGTTTGAATGTTGCAATCTTTAATCTAAAAGTTCCTTAGTCTTTGTAAACTGGAAATTGAGAGACAAATGCTGTGCTAAAGAGACCACCAACAGTTTTAAAAGAATGTGTAGAATCTAGATGAAAAGCAGAAAAACCTTTCCAAAGTGAAATACCTTTTGCAACCTGGAGATGTAGATTTTATAGCCATATAAAATGCAAACAGGATTTTTTTGCTAACTTTTTTTTTTTCTGGAAGTTGCTTATATTCACATTTTTGTCAAATTTTATCTGTTCTATATTGTCATTTAAATTATTTCTGTGTGTTGGTTTCTCCTTATTTGTCTGAAAAAGAAGCAAATCATTTCTTGTTCATTTTCAGAGAAAATATCTGGCATGTTATTCCACAAACTGCATCTCTCATCCTTCAAAAAGAGCTGTGTGGGCAGATGATTTCACCTAAATAGAGCTTTTTTTTTGGAAGTCAGGGGGCTCTTTGTGGGTGTAATAATCTACATTTATGTACCTGTGGACCTTAAGATGGAGGCAATTTAAGACATTAAAAGTTCTATTTGCTTGAGTACTTCAATTAGCTTTAATAAAGGTATTCATGCTAAAAAGCACTGGGCTTGGAATTGTTTGCATGATCAGCCCCTACAATATTTAAATGATAGTGCAATTCTGGCACTTTCATAACTGAACTTTTTTGTGTGTGTGTGTAATAAAAAAAAAAGATGGAGCTGCAAATCTGTGTCTAAATACACAGATGCTCAACCATATAAATATTTGTTGAGAGGTATTTTGCACAAAGAGGTGCTGCTTCTTTTTGGATCCCAGCAAGAGAGGCACCAGCACTCCCTAGAAGGATAGTTATTTTATTAATATCACAGAAGACGTCAAAACAAGTTATAAAATCTTGCGCCCCTTCTGATGCTGGGAACCCCAAAATGATACAGCATTGGACAGACCTCTGGGAAGGCAAACACCATGTGCAGACTTCCCAGATGTGTCAAGGTCACCAGCTCTACACTCGCTCACACCCTTGCAGAGCCTTGCTTGCAATATCACTTCATCAGTCATTGCTAACAGTCAGATCTTGGACTTATCTTTTGGAAGTTCCCTTGGATAAAAAGCCCTGAAGTCTTTTGGTCTTTTTGTGATAGACCACAGTTTTGGGATCAGCACATGAAGTTGGCTGGTGATCAAAGTCATTCTGTATTTCAAACAGGCAAAACAATACACTACACATTGATCAAATACACATCTCTTAGGAGTAATACAGTAATACTTGCCTTGGTTCTTGTGTGGATTAGGGCTAGCTCCTCCTACAATAGTCTCCCGGGCCAACCACTACTAAAGGCATTAGAGCACTAATATTTAGTGATTCCCTAATCCTTCAGTTTCCTTCCCTGCTTCGGGAAAGCAACCAACCATGATTACGCCAATACCTGTTGGTAAACGGATGCTCAACTATTGCAGATAGCAGTGTTATAAAAATGGAATCCTTATTACAGATAACCTTGCCATGTTATTTGACTTTGTAAGCAACATCTGTCTTTCTTTAAATTGGATAATTGGATGGAAATTGGCATTCTTAATATGTTTACTTTCCATTTAATGATGGACCCCCCTTATGAAAACTGAAGACAATACTGTTTCCTGAATAGGTTTTGTTCCAGTTCATCAAAGAAAATACACTTTCAATGTCACAATTCCTCTGTGGCTGGTGACACGAGGAGCTGCTTAATAACCACTCATAAAGAATGGTTTAAAGTCAGTGAGCAAAGATTAAAGGCAAAAAAAAAAAATTCAAACTAGGACTTATCTAAGGCCAGGAAGTGCCTCGAGGAATCTTCTACAGGATTGCAGTATATTGTACTGTCTGGTAATGCATTATATGAAGTCTTCCAGCAAGCAGGGTTTCGCCTCCCCCTGCATCCTCCCTCCCTCCTTTCCTGTCACCTAGGCTTCATTGTCATAGCAGTCTAAACACAATAGAAGGACATTTGCAGAGATTTTTGCCTTCATAGAACTTCTTTAACCAATTTATGTCTTTTCATTGAAATTAAAAATGCTGTTGAAGACAAAAATCTCAATACTGACTGCAGATTTGAATGACCCACATTTTATTTGACTAGCCAATAAGTGCAGAAAGAAATCAAACACGTATAATGTATAGACAAAATCAGCAATAAAATGTTCAGAGTACATGTGACGTCCCATGTTGTTGCTGTTCTTTTGCAAACTATTATTCTGTGATTTGAATGGATAGAAACATTTCTGCTAAACCAAGTTTTGTTAATAAACTGTGAACAAGAGCAGAATCACAACAACAGTCTGGCAGAGTTTGTGGTTGGGCTCTGTCAGGCTCTGCGGACGCCTTATTAAATGCTGGGTCTCTGTGTTCTCCAGCTTTCAAAGGCGAGTGAGATTTGATGAGCAATTCAGTAAAGGTCAGTTCTGTGATTATTTTTTCTTCTCCTCTCATCTGGAGCTAGCAAGTCACTTAAAAAGCCATATTTGGTTGAGATACTTTCACTGCAGCTACTTATTTCTTACCTCTCTCACTTTCACAGAATCTCCATGACTGCTCAATCTCGTTTAATTCCTGACCCATACTGCTCTCTTTATGTCATGTAAGAATGTAAAACTTATGTTGCATTTTATAGTGAAAAAGCTTCTCTGAAATCTGCTTTCTTAGCCCTCTGGAAATCTCTTGATTTACATCATTAAAATTTCTCTTCCTGATGATAGGGATTGTACTTTTTTAAGCTTTTTAAATCTTTATGTTTAATTATATGCAAAATGAATTATAATATATAAGCATCAAGGCCATACAATCATGTAATGTCTAACTATATATAGCGAGGATCACACATTGCCTGGAAATGAACAATCACTCTGGTAAGTTTTGATCCGTATCTCAGGAGGTTACAGTTTCTCCATGATTACTGTCAATATTATAAGGAACTTATTTAACAAGGCTAAACAAATTCACCAGTCCTGTATATAGTTAGCTGCAAAGGAAAACTAGAAAAAGAAATATGCAGATGTCTTAAAAATATTTTTTGTTGTATTATCAAATATACAAGCTGAAATTAGCAACTGTAAATTAATATATTTAGTTAGACAAAAGTTAGTCAGAAGTTCTTTTTTTTTATGCCTGCATGTTTAGACACATTTGAAATGCTTATTATTAACTTCTGGTTTTACTTTCATTACTTTTTTCATTTGAAAAAAAGATATACTCAAAAATTATCAGAAAAACAAGTTTGAAACAGAAGTTGAACTGGTGGTGAAGAGGAAGCATGAGACTATTGAGAATAAATTGGAGTCTCCTTCTCTGGAGATCTTCCAAACCCGCCTGGATGCCACCCCGTGCCACGTGCTCTAGGGGTCCCTGCTGGAGCAGGGCGGTTGGACTAGACGCCCCTTCCAACCTCAACCATTCTGTGACTCTGTGATTCTGTGAAATTAAAACCACTTAAAAATGAAGGCTACTTGTGCTTTTAAATTAGAGATGTAACATTTAGTAGGAATGTAACTGCTGGCTAAGTGCAACTAGTTTAATATTGGATGGGAACAATGTCTTCAGATTCTGTAGGAATTCTCACACTTGCTTCTTGGAGCTAAGTGTTATTTCTATATTTTCAAGGACTATTGGAAATAGTAGAGAGAGCCAGGTGAGGAGGTTAAAACATAGATAAAACTATTGCTTGGTGAAGCATGATACAAAAACAAAAAGAAATGGGTTTGTGTCTCACACTGTAGATCAAAGCAGTTTCATGTTCAAAGCTGAAGCAGATAAAATCACTTGTGGTCAAGAAGGGTTATTTCACATTCTAGTGAGATGATGGATTTTTTGTTTCTTTTTCTTTTTTTTTAAAGAGCATTGAAAGTTCCATTTACGATTCAATTTGAAGCAACTTAAAGCAGCTTACAATCCTTAACATGAGAACAGCAACTTATGCTTGGAAAAAATAATGAAACTATGACTGATTTATTTGTATGGTACTCAGCTTAGGACTGAGGGAAATTTTTTGAGTGTTTGCATGTGTATGTTTCTGCTGCTCCTGTCACTTTTCTTCCAACTACAAAAGTACTGTAAAACAAACGTGATGGGTATTCACTGGAAACCCTGTGTGCAGCCCTGCAGCTCAAAAATGCAAGAGCTTGAAGAAGGATATGTTCCCTCAGTCTTTTGAAAGCTTTCCTTCTCCTTCCTTTCAAAGTCAAAATTTGGCATAGAAATACTGGCAAGCATTGCCACCCTGTGCGCTGGGAACTCCCTCAGCATTCATTTTCCAGGCACAATTTTTCCTTGCAGTCCTCTTCACTTTTGAATTCTCTGTTCATTTCTCAGATTGCTTTACTGAAGAAGTTAGCAGTAGATAATCAGCTGCCTTCTGATGACGGTGGTCCCATGGCTGTATTCGCTTACTTCAGGTGGAGTAACAGTGACATCCAGTGGTTGGCTATCTTAGCCGAGTGGATAAATCACTGTACCGAGCAGCGTTTCAGTGAGTGTATTCCTCCAAGGGCTTTCCTAGAGCTCTTTCCGTGTTCCCCTGGGTGGGAAGTGATGGAAAACACAGATAGATGCACTTTATAGCAAATGAGATTTGACTTGAGACCTTGAACATTGTTGTGCTGCAATGGACAAAAAATGTTTATGATTTTAAATTAAAAAAAAAAAATATATCTTCCTGTTCATTTGTATGGTTTAAAATCTGTTCATGCGGCAGCTGAAATTTGCTCTCCTCATGTCATGGCTGGTTGAGTTTTACTCTCTGTTTCGAGTGCACCATGACCAGTGCAGCTACGCACATGGAAAAAGACCTTTTCCTTTGCCACCTGCTAATGAATATTCTTGCAGTCTGAAGAGGGCAAAAGGAGAAGAAAATAGAAGATTTTTTTTCATTTGTTTTCTTTGTTATATAATACGAGCTTATTCTAGTAACTGATTGAACTAAGGAGTCTGTTATTATAAAAAATCATCCCAGTAACTGCAGTCATTCTGTATGTGCAACTTGTTGAAGAATTCTTTGGTTGTGAAAGCCCAAGTAAGGCTTTTTTTATTGTTCATCTGATTCATCTGATTTCCAATATGCAGTCAGACTGGAAAATAAAGTTGTCATCTCAAATATAGGCCCTTTCCACTGTGTTATTGTGCATTCCTTTTTCAGACAGACTTGGCCTGGCTAGCTGACTACTTGGCCTGTGAACTATCTAAATCAATATAAATACTTTTTAATTATATAACAGTTGTTGTTTTCAGTATCCCAGTTATCTCTAAGTTCTAGAGTAGACTCTTCAAAAGCTTTCAGTATTAATGACTTTTCTGGCCACTAAGGGGCAAAAAGCTAGTAGAGTTGTATTTGCCACACCGCCCATACTGAACATTATACAATTTCTGATCCACCCAGTAAGGAACCTTCACTCTGAAATGCAAAATCGTTTGAGACCTAGTCTAAGTTTTGAAATGTTTGAAGTGCTGATGTATTGCTTCTGAGGTGTGGTGTTGGTCATTTCTAAAATAGTACTCAAAGCAATTAAAGTAAGTGGCAATGCCTATGGAGTGATAAGGAAATGTTGCTTTATGATCCTCCTTGGTGATGTAATAGAAGAAGTCAACAGACAGCAAATCAAAATTTCCTTAATTTCAAGCCAAAACTGTGAATTTTATCAACAGATAAGTAAATGAAAAATGCTGATTTCATTTTGAGAAAGTGGTATATTTTTGTTCCCTAATTTTTGTAGATTTTTTTCAATTTTCTTTGTATCCTCATGCTAGTAGTTACGGAGGGGATTTCTCAGTGTTGGTTAGGTCTAGAGAGAAGCTCTGGACACAAATACCTCTTACTGACCTTTCAAAACTCAGTGATTTACCACCACACTGATCCAGGGTTAATGTGAACATTATCTTTCAGTGAAGGGCTTGGGACCATAAGATTTCCTTTGAAGTCCCTCTAGGCTGTAAGCAGTGGTTTTAACTGCCTGTGCAGTGAAGCATTTACTGTATAACATCAGAAGTGTCTGAGAAGTCATGTCAAAAGTAGTTTTAGGCAATTCATATGTCTGCAAAAGCCTTGGTAAGTGTGCAAAATTATTAAAGAAATAGACTCTCAGATTCACACATTTTGATACCGGTTTAATAATTTTATGTCTATCTTTCTATTTGAAATTTAAGAAGAAAATGAAAAAACTCCTGATCACTGCTCATAGCTTCGTTTTTTCTTAGGGTATAAGTTATCCAGTGCAAACAGGTAGGTGAGCTTCCAGGGAGATGCCTTTCAAGGCAGATTTCTGATATGTGAAAAAGGAGAAGTGATTGGTTTGCTCCAGTGCTTCAGCTGTAGATGGAGACATCTGTCTAATGAAATTGCTTTAACATGGGATCTACAAGAAGTTTCTTTATAAAGTACTTCAACGTATATAACATATAGGAGGCATAGATGATGTAAAAAGTCCTGGAAAATCTTCCTCCTTCTTTTTTTTTTTTTGGATTGCAGTTAATGAAATACTGTGAATAAAAGTAGTTTTCCGCCTGTATTTAATATTTTGCTGGTTAAGCTTATGTTTTACTTAAAATGTTATTGTGAATTTTCTTCTGATTTAGAAATCAATTACAACAGTCCAATACTACATTTATTTCATAGAAATTTTTCTTAGGTAATCTAGAAACAAATCCCTTCAAACGTGAAAAAAACATGTTGCATTTAAAATAAAAACAAAATAAAACTGCAATACAAGATAAAAACTGGTAAAAAGTAATCTGGTTTCTGATAGTTCTACTGAAAAAGCTACATATTTCCTGCAGATTTGTAAATTACAACCTTTGTATTTTGAAACATAAGAATCTTAGATAAAGTTCTTATTTAAGAAAACTAAAAAACACACACCAGGAAGATGATCTATTTTGACTCTGTGCGCATCAGAAGACTGAGAGGGGACCTGATCAATGTATATAAATATCTCAAGAAAGGGAGTGAGGAGGATGGGGCTGGCCTCTTCTCAGTGGTGGCCAGTGATAGAACTAGAGGAAACGGACACAAATTGAGGCACCAAAAGTTCCACAGGAACTTGAGGAAGAATTTCTTAACAGTGAGGGTGACAGAGCACTGGAACAGGCTGCCCAGAGAGGTGGTGGAATCTCCTTCTCTGGAGATCTTCAAAACCCGCCTGGATGCCACCCTGTGCCACATGCTCTAGGGGACCCTGCGTGTGCAGGGGGGTTGGACTAGATGACCTCTAGAGGTCCCTTCCAACCCTAGCCATTCTATGATTCTATGATCAGATTGAGCATAAGTCACTAGAACACAATTCTGCATGAACCTTTAATTTTTTGTTGGTGGTGGTGTCGTGAGGAAAAAAAAAATACATATCCATTTCTTCCCTAATTTTTAACCTTGAGGTTTGATCTTTAGTGACAGTTGAGATTACAAATCAGTTTCTGCTCTATCTCATAACTAGAGTGAATGAAGGGAATTGGAATCCAAGCTGTTTACTCACATGGCTGTCAAAAAGTTTCCCTTCCAGGGTATCATCTCAATTATACCAACCACAATGGCAGTAGAGACCTGCCTCAAGCCATCTATATATATAAATATATGGGTGTCAGTTAAATTCAGATGTCAAGCATAGCTTTTAATTACAATCCTACGACTGCGAGACAGTGGTGTTTAAAACATGCTGTAAATTTCAGCTTTGCTTTAGAAATCCGTTATACTTGAAAGTAAACATAGAATCTACAAGCACATTGTAGATTGGAATTGTAAATTTAATAAGTTAAATAGACAACAGCAAATGCGTGTTTATTTTCTCATAAGACTAAAAAGCAAGTCTAACTCTGTTCCCTTAACTATATCTTGAGACAGTGGGAATGTCATTCTAGAGTGGGTGAACATGGGGCAAAGATGCCTGAGAGATTTTCTGTCTCCTACAGTTGTCACCTGCCTTGAGATTGAAAGCTCTCCCCTGGGGCATTCGTTCTGGAGAGCATATCAATATTGGCACATCTTTTTTTATATTTTTAATTCACCTCCCAGAGACTCACATATTTCAGTATCATCCGTAGAAACCCTCACTTCAACAAGACAAACAATCCTCAGTCTTCTTAGGATATTTTTGAGGCACTTAAAGTATTGGAAAAGAGGTGGGATATCATGATTCCCTCAAATAGTAAAAAAAAAAAAATCCAGCTGGCATTAGTAGTGATGTGGATTCTTTCAAGATGCATTGTTTGCATCCAATAAAAGAATGTCAGTTCATCTGATCAATTCACCTGAAATTTGTCCATATCTCTTTCCTTTCTTGACTGTTCAGTGCATGTTCACTTTCCCCTGTGAGAGGCACACCCCTTCAGGGATATGTTATGGAAAAATGTAAAACCAGTTAGCAAGGAAGAATATACAGCTATGAATATAGTAGAGTAATGACTAAAGCTCTCTTTGAACAAATATCTAGAGATGTTTTTTCTTCCAACTTTATTTCCAGCCCTTCATGGCTCATTTGTAACATTTCCTAGCAGTGCCCTGTGTCACCTATGTCAGTGGTGCCCAGGCAGCTTGGGAACAGCCTCTGTACTAGAAAGCAAATTGAGTGGCTTCTGCTGATTCTCCTGAGCCGTACAGCAAGTGCAAGTAGTCAAAAATGCTTTAAAAAATACCGTGTTGCTCAAAGCAAATGATGAAACTCAAGCAATCTAACTTGACAGCCTAAAATTATGCTCCATTAAAAACTACCTAGAAATTTTCACTAAAGTACATAAAATACCTCTATATTTAACTAGTTATTTCTCCACTGAGAAACAAACCTTCTTGGCATCCGACTAGGACTGCAGTCAGTCATTTTGTCACAGGGCCACAGTGGCTTTGGGAGCCCCTGTCAACCCTCTGGTGCCCAGAGAGCCCATGAACTGTTGGACAGTAGGTCGATGTCTCCAGTCACTTCAAGCTGCGCTGCCGTTTAGAAAACCTTCACGTTTAGGGGCTTAAACTCTTCCTTCTGGACCTTTGCTGACTGTGGACATTGTAGCAGTGCATTATCTGCAAGATCTTCCAGCTCACATTTGGACTTGCCAGTGAGCAATGGTGATATTTTTGTTAAAGCAGAGATGTAAAATTATCAAACTATTTTAAATAAGTAGCTTACTTTGACACCGCTGTACTGAAATAAAGATTATAGCAAGAGTAACATAATTATTTTTTATCTCATAGGTATAACTATTTTGGAAGCATTTCCGAAGAGCTTATGTGCTGTGTAATATTTAATAGATATGCATAGTAGAAAGGTTCATGATTTATAAACAAAATTTATTTTCTTCATGTTCTTTCCACTCTGTTACACTATTTTCAGTTTGCTGATAATACCACAAAGCTCCTTCCTGCTTTCCACAGACAGCTCTCAGACCTAAGTAGAAAAGCCAGCTTTAACTCCGACTTCTAATAAATGCAGAGGAAACCTGAATTAGCGGGGAGGGAAGAGAGCTCAGTCCACGGTGCTTTTAAAGTGTGTGCCCGTGTTTATTCTGCACAGCCTGTCTCAGTGCACTCAGTTCTGGCGGGTGAAACATGCTATGTAAAAAGGAACAACATCAGACTCTTCTGCTGGAATCTCTGCTGGCAAAAATAAAATGCTCTTAGCAACACAGGCTCATAGAAAATGTAATTGATCCTCACTGACTATTTTTATGGCAATGTACAGGATTTTGCCATACAGAACGATTCTATTACTGTCAGCTGGAGGTGGATACCCAACTCTCCATGCCACTTAAACCCATCTCCCAGGTCATCGCTATAGGCAGAGGACAGGACTTGGATCTCTTGTGCAAATTGCTCGGTGTAGGTGCCAAGATGTACTTAGAGCCCACATTGTGTCTTAACCTGAAGAGATTAATGAACGATTAAGGACCTTGACTGTTCAAGGCTACCTCACCATGAGTCCTGCTGTAGCCCATGGAAAACAGCCTGGGTAGCAGGCAAGCTGTTACGAATGACTCATAGTTGAATCTGGGCATTTATATTTCTAGTTGTTTGTGGGAATTTTGGCCATATACTATTATCTTCATGCTAGTTTCCAATTTCATATGTAATTGCATACTTTTACACTATAAGGATTTCCTTAAAAAATGGTTGTTCCAAAAGTGTTTTTCTTTGCTTTGTTTTTGAAAAATTACACTCATTCTTTATTTCTTTATGCAATGTCACATAAATTATTATATGTAATGCAGAGACAAAATTAATTAAAATAATAATGGAATTATTGAAAGCCTATATAGCTTGTCTGTTCCTAAAGTGCTTTAGTAGTACGACTCCAAATAAATAATGTTGTTACTTGAGAACTTTCATGATAATCCTTATTATAACAATTCATGTCTTCAAGAACAACCTTCCTACTCTGCTTTAAACAGAGTTCTTCCATTCCAGGAACAGCCTTTGCCAATCTTCAGTATTACTAAAAAGAGACTTCTCTCTTTGATAAAGCAGTTCTTTGCCACTTCGTTTTGGGACTCTACTGGTTTATTTCTCTAGCAGCAGAAGGCTCAGTTGTTCTTCTTTGGTGTGGATAAGCCTATATTAGCCAATTAAACTGAGTGTGGTCTGAGAATCTGTTAATGGAAAGAATAATTTAATCTACCTACTGGAGAGTTGGAATTAATACAGCTTTTCTCCCTCTGTATTATTCCTGTGGCTACTAGCACTCATGCTACTTTGCGAATGGAAAGAGATTGCTTCAATAAAAAAAAAGTTGGTTCACACTCAGAGTTGATAGAAACTGCATTATTAAACCAGTGCAAATATTTAGAAACAACACATTAGATTAAACGATTCTTAAGAGCTTCTTTAGAGCACATGAAAATAAGTCAAAAATATTTGATCTTGAAATATAAGTGAGCAGAAGGTCTGTGTAATCCACAGATGATGTGAATTGTGCTCTCTCCTCTCCCCCTGATCTGCAAAACCCTATATTTTGCCTTAAGGTATAAAACCAAGCTTCAGACAGTAGGGTCCCAAATTCCATTTTGTCTCCATTCCTTAGTCAGCAGGAGGTCATTACATTTCTCTGAGCAGGAGATGTTTCTCCAGCATGCAAACTGTAAAATAGCAAAGATTTGGGCTGCAGAATTCTGCTGTGCCAAACTATGCTTTAAATACACACTTTAAATCAATGTAAATGGGTTTGTAACTAGGTAGGAATTTGATTTTACAGCACTGTGAAAGACTTCTCCCCTCTGTGTCAATGTGCATGTGTAGTACCTATGTACAAATATCAAGGATGCATGTAGTTTTTACAGTGTCAATCTAAATTGCACATGTGTGCATTGATCCTGTGTCATTCCAGCTTTCTCAGCTGTGATGTAAATGTGAGAATGTTTTCTTTAAGGCCTTGCTCCTTAAACTTTCAGGCTGGAGGATGCAATTTCTAGTTAAGCTCCCATTAAAATTACCATGGAATTTGTTTGGTGAAGTTTAGAAAGTTTTTTTCGTGTTACCAGGACAGCAGTCCCTGTTGTGTGTGAATTGTTCTGAACTACAGCCTGAAAAACTGTCTTGGAAGTCAAATACTTTTCTGTCGATTCTGGTTCCAAAACTTCACCCAGCCAAATACCTCCTTCATGAAAGACTGAGCTGAATATTTAACATTTTCTGATATGCTAAATAACCAACTGAAGTGGGTTTCTTGATTACAGTTACAGCATAAACCTACTAATCTGCTTCTTACTATTCTTGCTATGACTTGGACCTTTATAATATTTTTGCATTTATAAATAATATTTAAGAAAAGAATGATGTTAATAGTAAAGTAGTATGTGGCAATAGCTGACTATCTAGGGAGATTAAAAGGATTAATGAATATGAAAAGAGTAAAGGACAAAGTACTGGGATAAGTTTAGGACCAGATTGCAAGGATTTATGAATCAAGTGATGAGCTCTGAAAGCTACAAACAGGAAGGGAAAGGTAAAAGTTTTCATTGCTAGTAATGAAACTAATGAAATTAGGTTCCTAATGATCTTATGGTCTCAAGTGAAATAATGTTTGCAGAAAGACCGCAGTCAGATTAAGCACAATGAAAGAAAGTTTTAAAAAAGCAGTAGTTACTTCCATTGATGTTTGATCAGTGGTTACCAAGATTGGTCACTGCCATAGCCTTTTGGAGGATAGATGTGTTGTTCTTTCAGAATGTTGTGTGGTTTTGGTTTATACATTTTACCAGTTACCCAAAATATTTTTGTTTCTTGTGAAGTCATGGCTCTTTATGGCTCTTTAAATGCACTGTTATTTGGGCAGGTTAATTGCTGAAATATTGGGTAGTGTGTGGTGATGATTTGTAAGGTATTTCGTTCCTTTAATAAAGTGAGAGGTTTTTTTGGTTTTGTTTTTTGTTTTTTTAAGGGATTCTTTTTGTTACTGTTAGCTGGTGACAAATTAGAGAGGCCTTGCCTTGTAAGAGTAGAAACCCTTATGTCGATTCCTGTTTGGCTGCTGGTTGTATACAAAAGCATTCATAGTATCATATAGTTCCTGGGGTTTGGGACTATGTCTGCTGATATTTTCTTGAGGTAACCCATATGATGTAGCTTGGGAGCAAAGGCAATGTGAGAAGACTCGTAATGTCAGTCATTTCAGTGTGGGTCATGTCACATTCCCACTGGGAGCAGGAGCTTGTGGTTCTCTCTTAATCCAGGAGCTTGTGGTTCTCTCTTAATCCACAAGTAGTAACCAGGCTGTTGCTCCATCTTTTTTTTTTCTGTCTTGGGTCAGCTCATAGGTTTGCATTCCTCAAGGAAGTATTGACTATATATAGGTCATACATGTTATGTCATATATAATGACTATATTGACTGCTTCTCTTCTTTCCTAAAACTTACTGTTACGGGCATTTAATTTTATTTAGTAGCAATTTTAACAGTAGAATAAATGATTTTAGAAAATTAATTGTGTTTACTATCATATTAGGGCTCCTGGGGTAGTTGGAACAATCTATCTAACTCAATTATTTGAGGGTAAAAAAAAAAAAAAAGAAAAATACCAAGGATATTGTTTTACCTCTCCTGGAAACTTAATTGCTCTTTGTCTCTTGAAAACATATCGCGGGATCCAGTTACTATGGTGATCGATAGAATATAAAAGATGTAGATAGACTATCAAAGCAGTACTCACATTTTACAAACCAAACAACGGTTGGTTTTTGTTTTGTTTGTTTTCCTTTTCTGTTTTCTTCTTTTGCAAACTGTATTAGCTCCAGTCCTATGACTTAAGCTGCACGAGCAGATCCCTGGCAGAGGATGAGACTGAAATGTCTGTTCATGCACTCTGCGGTCCATCCCTATAGTCGGTTTTTGATTAAATGTAACTCTTTTGATTATTCACTTACTCCAGCGTATAGGAAATATTTGCAAAGATCCATAGCATTTTGTTATATCATACTAGTTTCGAAAGTGTCTTTGAAAGTAATGTATGATAAAAGGACCAGATATCGGTATTATTTATGTAGACATTGCAGAAGATTCCTGAACAGCAAGCAATTCTCCATAAAAAATATATTTTGCCTGAGATGGTAAGTTCATTAGCCTGTTCAAGCTAGTGAGAACATATGTAGAATTTTCTATTTGCTGTTTTTTAAGTTAATTTTCATGACCAAAGGCCACTTTTAAGAGCTTTATTTCACCCTTCCTGTTCTCCCACTTTCTGTAATTAAACTGAAAGATGTTTGCTAGTCCTGTCACAGCTTCTGAGAGATAAGGGCAGAATTAGATTCTAATCACGTTCTTTACTCTGTAAGACAAGAAAAAAATGGCCCCAGATATGAAATACTGCTATTTTTTTTTCCTATTGCAATGTACATTCAGTGAAGCTAGATAGTAAACATCAGTAATGCTTCAGACCTTTAGGTCTCCTGATGTAAATTGTGTTCAGATATTCACCAAGCATATTTTACAGAGATGCTGTCTCTGTTAAGTATGGGTGGGATGCTTGCAGTATAGATTTGTATAACACCAAGTAATTAAATACAAAATAAAACAAGTGAAAGACTGATTTAAATAAATTCTTTCAGGACATTCTTCTTACAATCAAAACATTTGGCCGTGGTTGGAATTCAGTATTTTTCTCCACCTTAAGACTTTTAGTTTCTTTTACCTAATTTGAGCATGCAGGATGGCATAAGACCCCTAGATATTCCTTATGGCTAGTATAAGAAGAGAAGCACCACAAGAGGGCAATTAATCATACTTATTTTTGATATCATGTGGTGGAATGGGTCACTCTGAAAGCATTTCTTTCTCTCAACTTACTCTACAAGAAGACTTAATAGCTAAAGGATTTCCCTCTGTGTTGCTCGGTATATACTATACTTTAGAGTAGACATCCTGTGTTCCAGGAGTGTGTATGCCGTAGCTGTTAAACTTAGAAGAGACATTTACACATATTGCGTGTACCCTTTTTGGTTTTAGTCTTTCTTGCATGAATGGAGCATTTTTCAGGAGGAACTAATGAGATATAATTAATTCTTCCCTTAATATTTCCTGCGAATTATTTTTTGGTTAAAGGACCTGGATTCTTTCATTTAAGCCTGAAAGGGTCTAAGAAACTTCACATGGGAAATAGCTGCCAGAGTTGGCGCTTAGCAGGAGGGAGGTAGACGCTGCATTAAAGGATGCTCCCTGCAGCTGTGGCAGCGAGCCTGCCATGATATAGGTCACTGACTAGAATGAAATTATTCCTTGGGGCATAGGAGTTCAAAAAAAAAAGGAAGAAACAACAACAAGAAGGGAAATGTGGCTGATGCAGATGTAGCCTGCGGGACTGTGATATTTACATCTCCCGTTGTTGGATGGCACCATCGAAGGCCACCCAACAGATGCCTAACACTGTGATATAAGCAAAAGACTAAGTCCTGCAGTGCTCGTAGTTAGTAGGGCATGGAGACAAAAAAAAATCATTTAGAGCAAGGTCCCAGAGCTAGAGCTTTTCAGGCATTATATGCACTTGATATCTTTGCTGCCAAATTGCTGCCAAATGCTTCAGAAAGCTGGATAGTGACTTAGCAGAAATCATTCTGGAGTGATTCCACAGCCCTGTGAACCTCCAGGTTTGGTTTTTTTGTTGTTGGTGGTGGTTCTGGGGTGGGGTGGGGTTATTTGTTTGTTTGTTTCCTCATAAGACATGCTATCAGCTATTCTGTTTCACATTGGTTAGCCAAGCAGCATGGATTAGCATAGGAAGAACTCAAACAATGACAATATGGTTTTGTTTTTATTTTATCACCCCGCTTGAGAATATAGAGCAGCCCATAAAAAGTGTCAGTGTGTAACATTTTGCTGCAGGACTTGGATAAAAGTATTGGTTGGTGCACAGCTCTACAGGCACTAGGTGAATCCGTCTTGCATGTAGGCCAGAATCAGCTGGACCATGATGAAGGTTTTAGAGAGAGGATGCTGATCCTTTCTAAAGTCCTCATTTTGCTTCTGTGACATGACTAAAACTGATAGGAACCAGCTGAGCAGCAGTGCAGGTTCATTTGCCACTCATAGGATTTGAGCAATATTTTTCACTACAGTTTGTAGTCTGCCACAAATTAGGTTTGAATGATCTTTAGATCTGTGAACTAGACCTAGAATTGTTATTCTTGAAGAAACTGTCCAAAAGTCCCAGAAATAAATCAATTACATGTCTTCATGGAGTTAGTAGGATATTATATCCTCACAGTCATTATAGGTTAGGGCAGGAGAGCTTAGACAAAATCCTCGATGTATATATTGAGTGATGTTTGTGTACTTTGGCTGATGGCTCAGTTTCCACAATAACCTGCTATTCTCCTATATGCTTCAACTGTAAATCCTGTACACCTGCAGTCTGGTTTGCTCCTGACCTGAAAATTTGCTCTTTATGTGCACCAGAAAAAGATGCTCATTTGCTACCTCCCACACTTTCAGAAAAACAACTTTATCACTTCATCCCTGTTTTTGATGGTGGTGACAGTGATGGTGGGTTTTTTTTAGGGTAGCTAAATGTGCTTCTAAGTGTTGTGGAGTGATTGTCTCAGAAACAGTCATTTTTCTGCACTCAAAAAATAAAATAAAGTTTGGCAATAGTCCAGGTTTCAGGCTGTAAGTCATTACAAAGCTTAGTTCTCTATACAGTGGTAATGCAGCAAATATGCTGCTAAGTCCTCAACAGGTTTTATAACCCAGGCTCAGAAGTTATCACAATAAGCATTTGTTTCTCTGGTTGTAGAAAAGATGGCAGTAAAGATCCCACATCTTTGCATCATATTGTAACCATTATCTCTATTTGGCTGGCTAATGGACAAGCAAGTGATGGACAAGCAAGGAGAAGTTTGTGTTTTCTTATTCATTTCATTGTAGAATAATATTATTATTGATAGGAAATTATTTGATAATAATCAAATAGCTGCAGACCTAGATAGTTACTTCATCCAGTAATGCTTCTGGTGGAAGCATTAAGTTGAATTCTCAAGAGCCAATTGTAAGTAATATTAAGGAATTTGTTCAGAACAAGTTGAGAGGTGGTGTAGGCACTTAAAAAAGCAAGTGTAGTGTAGAGAACACAGTAAATAAAATAAGATAATTACAGAATGGTAGGGAAACTTAGGTAATTGGTCTTCTGCAAACCACAAATAAGTCTTTGCTCTTACTTGTCCCTGGGTTCTTAATCTGGACATCTGCCTTTGCTTGTGCTCATCAAGAAAATTGGAATAATAGTGTTTGCTCAGTTTGGTAAAACAGCTAATAATGTACATCATAAAAGCCTACACTTACATATTTGCAGAAATGTATCAGAATACTACTAATACTTTTAAGTGTAATCTAGACAGTGTTTAAAGGAACAAACAATTTAAGCTGCTATTACATTTTGCTAAACAAGCAGAATTCTCAAAATGTATTTGGCTTTTCCCATATGTTGTTTTAAAAGTGGCAAGTGATTAGAATTGAAACAGTTAGATGAATACTGTCTCTATTTTTTTATGGTACTATAAAGAGTATTAGCAATATGGTGAGTAGGAGTTCTAAGGCTGATATACAGAAGTTAATTGCAAATCAAAACTAAGTGTAATGTATAGAAAATGAGTAATTTAATATTCTTTCCACTAATTAAAATATTTTAAAATAATTATCATTCTCTGATGGTTCAAAATGAATACAGGCAACAAAAACATGAACAAAAGGTGATGAGAAGGCTTCTGTTGGATGAGAATTTGGTTTCGCATAATTTTCTCCAAAAGTATTAGCAGGCTTGTCAACTGTATGGATCACAACAAAAAAAAAACCCTTAATAACTTGTAATTTCTTGATTAACTTTAGTATTTTTTGCAGTTGGCTTCACCAAGTATTTTTTTTTTAAAAGATTGAATCTTTCTCATTATTAGATCCTATTTGAATATTTGAATATTTTTATAGTTTTTTTTTTAATAAATCAATTAGATGGGCTATTTAATACTTAATTTGGAGAAATTTTCACATGCTTTAAAATGAATACTTGTAATTTAAAGAATTTGGTTTTGCTGTATAGTAATTATTACCTGATAAACACTGATTTAAATATGGCCTGAATTGGAAATGGCTTATGAAGATCTCACTCTTACTACATGACCTTAGTTATTGGCACAGTACTGTGCTGTCTGTCCCAAGGAGTCAGAAATCATTCATTTAAAATTTATGACATTTGAAGATAAATAGCAGGTGTCAACTTTAATTTAGTTTTCTCTTGCATTCTGAGCACAAAGTGTCCACCTGTTTAGGGTCTTCTTGACAGCTGTGAAGAGTAAAAGTTTTTCCCTTTTTTTTTTTTTTAAATTAATTAAGAGTTTGAATTCTCCAGAAATTGCTTGCCACCATGTAGAAAATAAATTAGTATCAGAAGACGTACAGAAAATTGATGGTTTCATTTCATATGCATGCAAGATAATTTGTTTATCTCAGTTCAGTTCCTAATGGCCTAAATGAAGAGTAATGTTTTGCTTGCCTTACTTGTGAAAACTTTCTGGTCTAGCCTCTATTGCTCTCAGTCATACTCATCAAAGCAGAACAATGTCGCAAGATGGACTAGTGGCCTGTCTGTCCTTAACTCTTAAGACTAGGCTTGATTCAGTACAAAAAAATAAAATAAAAATATTTTTTATTTTAATCAGTCTCATCTAATTAGATTTTAGTCTAATGGAATTTATGCTCAGGATTGCATAAAAGTGATTTGAAATCCTAAAATATTAGGCACAGAGGAAATGTTTGCCGCATGACTATGGCTTAAAGGGATAAATGGTGACAAGAAATGCCAGCAGTCAAATAACAATGATATTGCACAGTTCAAACTCTACACAAACTTTCTACAGCTTACTCTTTCTATAGTGTTATGCTCACCTTTCCACTGAACTTCTTGGTCTGGAGGCCAAGGGCCTAAGACAGGGCGGACATCAGGGCAGACTACAGCAACTCATCAGCATCCCACATCCTTTACCAGAAGTTACATTGATAGTTCCACACTTGGCGTCATTGGCATCATTGTTTGTGCTTGTTAACACCATCTATGCCTTGTTTGTTCATCACTGGTCACAGATCACAGATTACAAAGTGGTTGAGGTTGGAAGAGATCATCTAGTCCAACCCACCTGCCCCAGCAGGGACACCCAAAGCACAAGGCACAGGCAGGTTTGGAAGATCTCCAGAGAGGGAGACTCCACTACCTCTCTGGGCAGCAGAAGGGTCAACTATGGTATCAACCAGGTTATTTGCTAAAAATCCTGACCCCATCCTCTGAGTGACATACTCACACTGGAGGTATTGTTAGGTCCCCTAGAGCTCTTCACCTCCCAGCTGTACAACCCCTTATCCCTCAGCCTCTTGTAACAAGGCAAATGCCAGCTGCTGAGCGCTGTGGTCTGCTAAGCTTGCTCCTGTTTGCGGATGTCTTTCTGATATGGGGGCTAGAGACCTTTAAGGTTTTCAAGGCCCGCCAGGATAAAGCCCTGAGAAACCTCAGCTCATAGCTTGCAGCTTTGAGGAGATCTCTAGAGTTAGTTTGCACTCGAATTATTCTCTGAGTCCATGACATTTGCTTATGCAGCTAAACAATCTAAAGTAAAACTCCAGACAGGCCAGGACTAGTCCAGGGAGAGCTTGACAAGGCCTAAGCTCTATGCCATCAGCCTAACACACACCTGGCAGCCTGCTAGGGGCAATGGACTACTTTGGTACTGAAGCCCCATTACCTCCTCATTAAAAGGATCTAAGATGTTCTTAAAGCTTCTCTTTTCAGCTACATTGTCTATGAACTTATCTCTGTAGGCGTTGAATTGATACCATTTTCCGCTATAGGATTAAATAGAGGATTAGGATCCTTGTTGCTCATCTGTGCTGATTCTTGGTGCTAATTGTGTTAATGTTTTGTCTGTTAAGAAATAAAATCAGTGATGACTGAAAGTCTATTAACATTGGGTCTTGATAGGTATTTGCACTGTGTAGGTGTGAGTAATTCAAAGTGGTGTATGAACTGTCACAAGATTATACATCTATCCCTCTTTTGTGGCAAATTATGTGGGGCACAATTTTCAGCTCAATCTTGTCAGCTGAGTGATGAGTGAGTGATTGATACATGAGTGATTTATATAAATAAGAAGACTGTAAGCAAATGCACAGCAACAATGGTTCTTTCCTACCAATCTGTTTATAAATTTGTGGTTACCAAAACGTATATATTTTCAGTCTTCCCCCCCAGAATTATAGAGAGACACTTGAAACTTGAAACTAAGTTAATCAGAATGTCAACAAACTGAAAGTTTCTCCAAAAAAAACCCCCTCAAATACTTTTAATTATGATTTTAATGTTATTCTGTGATCTCCTAGGGGCAGAAGTTGTCACGTTCTTGGGTGTTCTTGATTAGAAGAAGGGGCACTGAAGAGGTGACTGAATAACAATATTACATTTGTAGTTTCTTCATTGAAACTTCTATTTACGTATTACAGTTGAGTGTCAACTTCTAATCAGAGGGATTTATATCACTGATTAATATGCTATGTCTGACTACCTTTTTATATTGCCAATGTATTTAAGTGCTGAATCACTCAAAATCCAAGGAGAGTAGCTCAGAAGATTTGAATTGCTGAATGCAACAACAATGTAGATTTTTTGAGGTTATGTAGCTTAATTACTGCCTATTCCACCTTAGGAGCTTGATCTGTCTTTTAATGAGTTCCTGGAAATCAGTTTTGTAAACTGAAACTTAAAATTAATGTCTTATGGTTACTACATGTTATCCTGTAGTTTTGGTTTCATACTGCATCTTATATGTTTAGTTATGTATTGTGAGAGACACTGTTTTGCTTCAGAAAATTGAGCTCACTGGGCTTTTAAGGGACATGCATGCAAAGCAAAACACATTAGCATCCACTGGAGAGAGCATCTAACCTAATGCATGGTTTACATGAGCTCAGATAAACAGTGCAGCCATGTTCAACCTGTATGTTAGCAGTATTTAGAAAAGGGAAAACTACAGAAAAGAATACAAGAAAAATAGAAAAGTGGAAAACAACAAAAAAAAGCAAGGGATTGTATTTGAGGATACAATCAATATTGTATTGTATTGAAAGAAATACCTTTACCTTGGCCAAAGCAGATATTTAAACATATTAACTTATTGAATCAGATGCTAATGCTACTCTGTAATAAATACAAGAGTTTATATGAGGAAATAGGGCTCTGGTCTTTCCCAAAGGAAAAGAAATGGGATCAATTTTTGGTTTGATGAAAACAGAAATAAAAAAAAAAAAACCTTAATGGAATGATTGAAAGAGACTTTTAATATTGTAAAATAATTTAAGACTTTATTTTTATTATTAACCTTACTTGTGTTCTGGCCTTAGAAGCGCTGCTCCCTCTCTTTTTCACACAGCTGACCTAGTTCCATTTGCTGTCACTCACATGCTGAGTAACTTTCTCGTAGTAGTATTCTGTAATTGTATTTAGCACTTTGGAATAAATATCTCAATTATGAAAGCACAGCAGTTTCTTTTCAGTCACGAAAGGCGGGAAACATATATTCCTATCTAGGTCTTGTTTTATTTTAGGTTTCAAATGCCTGGAATATTTTATGAGTTTTTCAGTGTGATTTTGTCAGTAGCAAATTTATAGGAATACAAATTTATAAATAGCTGGAATGCTTCACAGATTACCGATCTGCATATAATTAATTAATTTTTGAACCTTTAAAAAAGTTACTTATACCTTTTTAGTTTAAATAGATCAATAGATCCTCCTAATGTCAGCTATACTAATTAGAGCTATTAGTATTTATAAGTCTTTTCAGGCTGAAGCCTTGTTATCCAAAGCATTAGTGAGTTTTTAAGACTGCTATTTTATTCCATGTAAAATATATATTTAACAAGTGTTTTCTTGAGTATTGTAAAGGCTCTCTATTCTTCGTGACAGTTAATTGTTCCAAAAATAATCTATCCATTTGCAGCTTCTTGCCTTAGAATTAGAGTACCCAGCAGTAGTGATTCAATTCAGATGAGATTACCCATAACAGTAATTGAATGTTCCTGATTTTCATTTTAATAAACTAAATTATAGCTCATAACATTTTATGTTTCATTAAGTAATTTCATAAATGAGAATCATAAATATTATATTTAGACAAATAAAACATTGATGATTATAAATTATGCAAGAGTACTTCTACTCAGCTTTGAAATATAGTCTATTCACCATTCTGCTCATTGGCCCTGAGGAATGTCTTATGGTGGAGGTTTGAGAAAGTCAGAAGAATGTTCATGCCATTACAATAGAGAGGATTACACTAATGCTAAATATTAAAATTCTTGTACAACTTTTAGCATTTCATTTGATTTGCACATAAAAACTGGGAATTATTAAAGAAGAATTCTTCGCTTTTTTTTTTCTTTTCTTTTCAATTTACTACTTGTCCTCTGAGGCAGTAAATTATAAGGAAAGAAAAATGTTTCAGGAAATATGGGGCAATTTATTTACTTTTAACTACGCTGATGCCTTTCTTAACCCAAAGATATCCTCAATGAGTGCCATGTGAGCAAAAAACATTTCATACAAGATAAAAAAAGAAGTAAAAAATCAGTTGCTTGAGGATGTGATTTTAGAAATCTAATAAGAGTTTAATAAAGGAATGGCCAAGATAATGAAAGCCTATGTATCTGCTGAAGGGAGACAGATTCTATTACAATATTCATAAAATGAGCTGTGACCCAGTCAGGAATGACTGACTTCATCCCCTGATCCTGGTTAATGGACTCCCGTAAGAGAATATAAATGTAAGCATTGTTTGATGTCTGTCATGGGTCATCACGCTCACTGAGGAGGTTCAGATCACGGTTTTGCACCAAGGAGGTCCATATCACTGGGGTCTAGCTGTACTCCGCTCCGTAATAGCCGTAGGGGCTGCGGGCTGTGGTGACCCCAGGGAGAAGAGGGCTTTCCCTGCAAGGGGTGCACTGCTCTTTGAGAAATGCTCTTTAATGACATAACTGCAACGCCTTCCCAATTTAATCTCTTTCCCTTTCCCTTCTCTTTTCCTTCCTTCTTCCTTCTCATTCCTCTGCTCCTCTTCCTCTTCTCATTTCTTCCACAAAGAAATCCCCCTTGTGTTTTCCTACCTCTCCCTGTTTTCCTGATTTTCTCCTAAAAGGTGATGAATGGTGATGAGGCAGTATTTGCTCCATATGCAGTCAAATGCTTTTAGGTGATTGCAAGGTGTAGCTGCATGATTTGAACACCCAGAGAAAAGTGTTATATATTTTTTGCTTGGCATTTGATAAAATCTCTGTCCAGGGGTACCAGTGTAATTATTGGCTTTAATTTCATTTCAAAAATGAAAGTTTTATTAAAGAGAATGACACCTTCAGTGTAAAAAAACAAATATTCTTTTATTAGATAAGCAGAGTAATTAAAATGTTACTTGTTATCCTTCAATAAGGACCCCAAGTACTTTTATTTCTGTATCAATATTTCAAGAGGTGTAGTATTTCAGAATTTGATATGTCTGCTTTGTAATCCAATGTAAATTAGGTTTGAGTCAGTCATGCTTAGTAGATACACAAACCGAGACACTAAAGAACTCTTCAAGAAAAGGCATTCAAACTGTGGGTGTTGTAAAAGTCATGAGCCTAAAAAGTGTCAGGCAAGAGACAGACAATATGTGGGTAGAGAAAGGATATTTTTTTTTTCAAATATTGCAGTTCTTTGTTATTATTGATAACAGCAAAATGTGATAAACTTGCAATAGGATTCTGGAGGCAGTGACAGCTTAGAAAAATAAAAGATTTTTTATTTTCCCTCAATTCTTTGTAACTGTGAATCCATTTACTTAATTTCAGTTTCTAAAATAGCTTTGTTAACAGGAATTGATCTGTTGAGGCTGGAAGGCGGATGGTACTCCTCTGGATTTCATCCCGAGCAAAATACAGTGCTCACTTTGGAGCTTTGAAAAAGTGGCTTGTGCAGGATTCTGCCTACATTACAGTCACAGGCTGCAAAACTTCCATGATAACTTAGCTGACTGCCTGTATGTACCTTTTATTTTTTCATTTTCCCAAGATCCAGCTTTGAGAACTGCATAGGTCCAAAGATCCATGGCTTGAGAGCTCCCT
The DNA here is from genome assembly GCA_003342815.1 of Eudromia elegans. NCBI lineage: Eukaryota > Metazoa > Chordata > Aves > Tinamiformes > Tinamidae > Eudromia > Eudromia elegans. The sequence goes on along the minus strand of PTEX01000073.1, from coordinate 2,899,911 downwards.
GAGGATGCCATACGTTGATTTTGTGGATTATGGAAAGGTCATTTATGAGCATATTTTCTTACTTACATAACTTGCATTTAAATTCTTGGCTTAATTTTCAGAAGTTGAGAGCATGCTGAGAGTAGAACAGTGGCTGTCCAGCATTGCTCATGCTAATATTTGGCCTACAGATCTCACTAATAAAGCAATGATATCAAAATTTGTGAAATGCAAAACCAGTTTTGCTACTGATGAGAGATGACACACAACCTAAGCAGCACACTGCTTGAGCAAGGGAGTTGGACTAAAGGTCTCTTTCAATCTTAACCATATAGAAACCCTGTGGGAGTGCAGAGGGCTTCTTCTCTAAACACTTTAAACACTTAAGCCCATTACTAGCAAACAACCTGCCCAGTCAGCACCTGAAATTTTCCAAATATTATGGTGCTTCCTGCTGCTTTCTCAGTACTGGGTGAAATTCTGAATCTATGTTATCAGTTAAAAATGACCAGGTGTTAACTGCCAAACAGATTCTACATTGCCAAAAATGAAAGGAAATTTTACCGTAGACCAATCTCTATTGAAAGGGACATGTAAAATTATGCTATTATTTTTAATATTAAGAATATGTGTGATTGCAGCAAACACAACTGCAGCTGTCATATTGAAGCACTGGGTCTGACAGATGGTTTTTAATTAGTTAAAAAGGACATAAAAGAATTGACTTTCATTTTTTTTCATCAGTGCAAGACCTCCCATGCATAAAGAACATATCCTGTCCAAAAGTAAATAAAGATGACTACACTGTTGTAAAATGTTTCATTAGCCAAGTGACACTCATTTAATCACTCCTACAATTCCTCTGAAAACCCAGTTTTGATTCATGAAGTACTGCAGCGCCAACTGACTCCATGAGTAGACCTGATCTGCTAACTATGATTTTCCAACATCACTATATTCAACTCATTACAAAAGTAAAATATTTGAACAAAATAATAAACAATAGTCCTTAGCTCAGTTCTTTTCTATCTACAAATGTCCTTCCCAAACAGTGGAAGTGAAATGAACAAAGTCCTGGGAATACCACTGATAAAACATTAAAGCTCACATCCTGATTAGACTTTAAAAAAAAAAAAA
>PTEX01000073.1:2844069-2898781 GCA_003342815.1 Eudromia elegans | reverse complement strand
AAGGCATCATAAGAGAGAAAATAATTTGAAAAATCTTGTGTTTATTGTGCTCTGACTCCCCTTTCTTCACACACCTCTTGATTTTTCTTTCAAAAAATCATTGCTTTTATGCACTCTGAAATCTCTCTTTCTGTTAAGTCTTTACTTTAGCACTTGGAGACTATAGGCACGGGAAGCTAGTTTCTCACGTAAACTTCACTCCACTCTGGAAATAGCCACTTTTGCAGGCTTGCCCCTTGTTACAAGAGAGACATCAGTGCAGCAGAGGGCATGGATGGAGACCTGGTAGTGTGACAGTCCCTCTGGGGCCATGGCAAGTCCGCACAAGGAGAACAACCATGAGGGTCTTTCAGTATAAGCAAGAACTTGCATCCCACTGGGAAGCCAGTATTTCCTGGCAACTCCAGTGGACTGCAGAAGAGCTTGTATATATCTAAACATCTAAATAAAAGACTACTGCAGTATTTAATATGTTCTGATCATAGAAGGAGGAGACACATATATTTTACACAAACTGTATGCTATTGATTCCTTCAGTCCCAAGATAGGGCACAATATATTAGTTAGGAGGATATGTTTTTATTCAGTGAATGACATCTTGTGTTTTTCTATCATCTGCAAAAGGGAGATGTACTTTGAATCTGTTGAAAAGAAATTTTAAAATATTGCCAGATGATAGGAAAAAATAAGTCACCTTTTAACGTTCTATCTTTCTTTTTATACGCTGCAGCATACTCCTGAATCATATGAATCCTGAATCATACTTTTTTTTTTCTTCTTTCTATGATCTTTCACTCCCTCTCACCAAAAGAGGTGCAAATGCTTTCCTGAAAAAATCCCAGGCTTCAAGTTTTGAGGCTGCCTTTCCTTTTATTTAGGTTATCATAGAATCATAGAATGCTTAAGGCTGGAAGGGACCTCTAGAGGTTTGTAGAACATTATGAGCAGCATGAAAAAAATGGCCTGTTGACTATGCAAAGACAACAGTGCTGGGAATTTTAGAAAATCCAACTGTGTTTTCTTATTTAAGTCTGAAGCCGCAATTCAGTTGTGATGAGTAAAGTCTTGAAAATTTGACTCTCTCCTATACATAGGAGTACTTACACTGCAGTAAGGAACACCTTTATTTGGATACTGATTCTTTCCTCCACTAGTCAGGTGGGATCCTGACAGACTTGCTATTGTATACAGGCTACAGTTCTGACCCTGATCTTTTGTGTCCAATTATCTTTATAAACACACTTTGACAGTAATATATGCTTTCTAGCTCACTTTATGTTTGCAATTAGCCAGTCAAGTCAATAAATAATGCATTTTTAAAATCATGTTGGTAAAGAGGAAAACCTTCTATTTCTCACAAATACCAGTGTTGTATATTCATTGCCAAGCAGTAGTAAAAGCAAAAATATTCTTATACAAAACCTCATCGCATGATACATAGTCATCACAGCTCAGCCTCTTTGGAAAAATGTGTTCTGCACTGTGGTATGGTATAATGAATTCTGTTGGAAAGCAGTAAGATTTAGAGGGGTTAGAATGCCTTGCATTAAAGTATTGTATTAAAAAAAAAAAAAAAAAAAAAAGTGTTTCTTCTATTTCTCCCTTTGCTATCTGCATTCCTCAGAGACAGATTAGAAAAGTTAAAAGTGCACTTGTACATTCTTAATATTGAACCAGACCATTAATGAGTAGACTGACACTGTGCTAGTATCATTTTTTTTTTCTTTTTATCTATGCAATATTAAGCTTTGTCTCTCCACAGAACAGTTCTAGAACATGTTCTAATAGTGAGTGAGGTGGAAGTTGAGGAACAAAGGGCTAAAAATTTCTATTGAAAATCTTCAGATTTCTAATATCTTGAGCACATAGTGACGTTAAGGTATCAATCAGTTGCCAGCAGCTAATTGCATTGTTTATTGTTGTTGCCACTTAGTAGGACTTTACTTTGGATCTGCAATTGCATATTATAATTATCTAAAGAAATTTAAAAGTCTCTTGGTATCAATCTGATTTTATTTTTTTTTCATGCAACATATCTATATGTTCTTACTGTTAGTAATTAAAATTTATAAGCTTGTTGCTATAAGATATATCCATATCCTACTGTAGGGCATCTATAACCAAACCAAGCAGCAATGCTGGCTGTATGTTAGGCACTGCATGTAATCATCTCATACTTTAAGGGAGACACATTAAGCTTCTGCTTTAAAAAAAAATGTATATAAAGAATAATATGCTCAAGAGTATCTAACTATACTTGCTTCTGACTAATGAACAGCATGATACAACACCAAAAAATTTGCTAGTGGCTAGAATTAAGAAACCAGAATGAATTTTTTTGTCTTTAGTATTGATTCACTTTGGTACAGCTTTTGTTTGTTTGGGTCTGAATCTCTTGTACTTTAGGGAACTCTTCTGAAAATAAATTCTTGAATTAACAGTTAATTAGATGCTGGGTAACTTAATTAAATAATAATTGGGAATTATTTTGAGATCTCTGGAGGAATTGGAATTTATTAAGTGATAATAGCCTATCCTTACTTGTTTAGTGAAAAATATTATGTGCGTGCTCTGTGTGTATGTGTGTAAAGTATGTATATCAATATGTAGTTTATGCATCCTGACTGCAAAACATCAGCAAGGAATTTTTGTTTACATGGTGGGTTGATAATTTAAGGACAGAAAACTTTGCTCCTATATTACCAAACCCGGACAGTCATTAGGTAGTTAATCACAGAATGGTTGGGGTTGGAAGGGACCTCTAGAGATCACTTAGTTCAACCCCTCTGCTCCAGCAGGGACCCCTAGAGCACGTGGCACAGGGTGGCATCCAGGCGGGTTTGGAAGATCTCCAGAGAAGGAGACTCCACAGCCTCTCTGGGCAGCCTGTTCCAGGGCTCTGTCACCCTCACAGGAAAGAAGCTCTTCCCCACATGGAGATGGAACTGCCTGGGTTTCAGTTTGTACCCATTACCCCTTGTCCTGTCACTGGTCACCACTGAGAAAAGTGGTGGCCCCGTCCTCTTTACATTCTCCCCACACATATTTGTACATATTGATCAGATCCCCTCTCAGTTTTCCCTTCTCCAGGCTAAACAGGCCCAGCTCGCTTAGTCTTTCCTCACACATTAGAGGCTCCAGTCCCTTAATCATTTTTGTTGCTCTAAGCTTGACCCTCTCTGGAAGTTCCACATCCCTCTTGTATTGGGGAGCCCAGAACAACACTCAGTACTCCAGGTGCGGCCTCACCAGAGCTGAGGAGAGGGGCAGGATCCCCTCCCTCAACCTGCTGGAGACACTCCTGCTGATGCAGGCCAGGATCCCATTGGCCTTCTTGGCCACGAGGGCACACTGCTGCCTCATGGTTAACTTCTTGTCAACCAGGACTCTCAAATCCCTCTCCATGGAGCTGCTTTCCAGCAGGTCAACTGGTCAACCTCTAATCTGTACCAGTGCCTGGGGTTATTCCTCCTCAGGTGCAGGATCCTGCACTTGCCCTTGTTAAACCCCACAAAGTTCCTCTCTGTTCAACCCTCCACCCTCTCCAGGCCCCTCTGAATGACAGCACAGCTTTCTGAAGTGTCAGACAATCCAGCCTGTTTTGTATCCCCTGCACACTTGCTTAGAGTGCTCTCTCTTCCTTCATTCAAGTCATTTATGAGTAAATTGAGGATATTATGGGAGACAGTGTCTCCAGGCTCTGCAGTTCATGGGAACTAGTCTTACCAGTAAAGACTGAAGCAAAGAAGGCATTTGAATGCTGCCTTCTTGGTATCCTTCAACACCAAGTCATTCACCCTGTTCAGCAGTGAGCCCACATTTTCCCTAGTCTTTCTTTTGCTGCTGATGTATTTGAAGAAGTCCTTCTTGTCCCTGACATCTCTTACTAGATATAATTCCAAATAGGCTTTGGCCTTCCTTGTGGCATCCCTGCATTCTCTGACCATGTTTCTATATTCCTCCCAGGTAGTCTGTCACTTCTCCCATGTTATGTATGCTTTCTTCTTCTGTCAAGTTTTTCCAAGAGCTCATTGCTCATTCATTCATGTCTCCTGCTTCCTTGACTTCTTTCTCATAGGAATGACTCGTCTCCTAAGGGGAAGTCACTCTTTAGTGACATACATCTATAGGCTTCATATTTAAGAGAAATAGTATTACAGCGATTTTAATGAAAAAAATAAAAATGCACAGCATGAAACATGAAACAACGTGAAATGGTTTCCAAAGCTAAAGAAGAAGCCTGTGGAGTAGTTACACAGATTCTTCCATGCTTCCATGTAAAAAACAGGAAGATACACAATGAAAAAAGCAAAGAATTCTTTCTCTCCAAATGCTTGTTTTGGGAGCTTATTGCTATTATAGCAAGAGTTAAATAGGAAACACCTGAGAAAATTATCTCCATTCTCTTTGCATCCCAACCTTTAGTGGTCAGCTGCAGCCTTTTTGAGTAATGAGATTAAAACAAGACATATTATTTTTGTTAGAGATTTGACACCATTTATTACAGAATGTTTGCCTCATATAAATCTTCAGACTGAAAACTTGTCTGGGTTTATCTCTCACATTTTCCCTATGGAGACCCATACAGAGGAGGAAAAAAATGTCAAAGTGACATTAGCAACCGAGAAAGAAGGCCTTTGAGTTGACTTAACATAATTGACTTTTACTCATTCCAGCCCCCATCATTTTTGATATTTGATTTTTAGCCAGTACAATTCATTCAGTGAGAGGTTATAAAAGAAAAATGCAAGAAGACAAACAAGCTCACAACTTGAAAAGGAAAAGAAAAGAAATAAAGTGAGTATGCTAAAGTAGGTCACTTTGTATAAGTCGAGCGTTCTTGCAATTTTTTTCTGGCTCCTCAACTTGCAAATCACACAAATTTAAAACTTTCATAAATTCACACGTCGTTTGGAAGGAACAAGTAGAACTGAAATAATCTAAAGTATACCTTGCAAAATACCTCTGCATTTGCCCCCCTTTTTATGTTTATTTGTGAATTGGTAGTTAGCCAGGGAGATCTCACACGAATCATCTTCAGGGAGGTCTCTGAATACTATGTAATATCACTATAAAAATGTATTGCACCATACGATGTTGCACAACCGTGGCTTGTTAAAGTTAATGTACCAGTTGATGGCAAACCCGAGAATGAGTTTTGTTTATGTGACATTATAGTGTATTGCTGGAGAAGAGCTATTTCATTATTGGTAACTGGAAAGAAAGTCATCATCCTTGCTTCTTTTTTGATACTTGGTCATTTTAATAATAGCTTAGCATCTTTTCATGATAGTTAAGATGATTTGAAATATTAGGATGACAGAAGATTCTTTCCAGTAATGACTATAAATGGCTAAATGAATAAAATTGTGTCCAAAAAATCCACTGTCATTTGGAAAGCCTCAGTCTCTATCTGAGAGCAATTTATATTCCTCCTCCATTACTGACCTGTGGTCAGAGCAGTAGATTGATGGGCAACCGGATGAGAATTCCTTCCCCAGACCACTGTGGTTTGTTTCTACAGCCATTTCTTTAAATCTTTCCTTTCAGCCTCTTAATTTAGTGCTGTCCCTTTTCCCCTTGGTGCTGACCTTTCCTTGCCGAGAACCTGGTGCTGTCTACAAGCTGAAGAACTATGTTTGTTCTGAGTGGAAGTGACTAGGAGGGATAGGTTGGGTTCATCACAGTCTTCTCCAAAATGTCCTTTAATAGTAGCACAAGAAAATATTCCCTGCAGAGTGACAGTTTCTCCTAGGGCATGTGCGTTTCTTATGGATACTGGGTTTCCTTAATCACAGATTCTGTATAGCAGATGAAAGATGCCTTTCTGTGTCGATATGGCAAGAATATAGAGATGGTGCTCAAGCTGAAACCTTACAGCAACACTTTACTATAAATTTAAGTTTTACAGGATGTTAGATGCTGAGGATTAGATAGGGAGGGGACTGAGCTCTTAGAGAAAGAAGGAATATAAAGCATTTTGCTGATAAAAGGATTCTGACCGCATTTCCTTTAAACCCAAGGTGTAATCCAGCCAAAAAGTACACATTTCTGTGAAAGTTCACATCAGACTTGAAACAGAAAAATAATCTCTCCATCCTTTGTGTGTCTGCAGGGGATAAGGAGGATGTTACACTTGACCACACGCTAAAATGTGCAATGCCTGTGGGTGGGCTGCAGCCTATTTCAAAGCCACACTTACAAATCTGGTTTATTGCTAATACTTTTAAACTTCATTTTCCTTCCTTTCTTCAAGGGAGGCAACTCCATGGAGACACATAATGCCACAAAAATAGTTTTAAGATTTAGTTGCCTTTTCCAGGCTTCTTTCCCCAGGCAATCTTGGTGTAGTTTATAATCATCACCCTCTTATTTTCTTAATTGGAGAACCATAATTCAGACCTGCACTATGGTGCACTATGCACTTCAATAGTTCACTTTTGGAGTCAAAACGGGACACACTTAACGGTGGTCTCAGAGACACATATCAGGGATTTTTTTTTTTCTATATCAAGCATTTCCCACTGCGTTGATGACTCTGAGTTGTAGGTATTGATCAAAGAATATAAATACCTGAGCATTGCTCATGATACAGTGTTAAAGGCTCTATGGATAAGAAGAGAGGTCTGTAAGACTTTTCCTGAGTAGTGTATGTAAGTAGTAATTTGAGATAAATCTTTCTTATTTAAAATGAGTTATTATCTGACATTGTTCTTTAGTCTTGCAAATAGTAGCTCTGTGGAAGTGAAAAGTATGCATGTTGCCTTCTGCACAAAATATTATTCCCTTTAACCAGTTATATTTTAATGTGACCAGAGCTGCTAGTTGTGAGCAAAGCAACTTTTTTGTTATGAAACAAGCAAGTTTTTGTAATCCAAGCTGTTTTTTGTTCCTCTTCAATCTGGATAGAAAATGAAGCCAAAATCAGGCTGCAATCAATACCATCTCAGATAAACAGAAATCTGTCCAAGAGATTTGCTTTTTTTTTTTAGTTTGTCTCTATGTGTGCTATGCAGATTTTATTCATGACCTTATTATAGGAGCTCATGAATGTACATGAATAGAGAATCATTTATATTGCAAATCATGTCACTGCTAATTAACATTCCAGTTAAGTGCTGATATTTGCAAGAGCATGATTTATGTTTACTCCTTTTTTTTTGAGTAGTAATAGTTATAAGACCTTAAAATCTTTTGATTTTGAACTGTAACCTTTTGTTCAGCTAAAGAGTTGGAAGAAATGGATAATATGGATGGGATATCTTGAAAGACTCTTGTGTATGTGTGTGAGATGCAAGTTGCTAACAGTATTTTCATACACCAAGTACTTAAAAGGATTTGTCAGATGGGTATACTGTAAGAATGTTAGTGTGCAACAAATGAGAGAAATATCAGTATAGATATTTTCTAGTTCTCACATGCAGGTGAAGCCTCCAGATCTTAACAGCTCTTGCTGCATAAATATATCTATGGTATGGCCTCTTGCCCTTTTGCTATACTAAAACTGTTGTCAGGAATTTCATCATTTTCACACCTCAATTACTCTAGCATCCTCCCCTCCTGCACTGACAAGTAAACCACCACCCCCACTAGCCAAGGTCAGAAGTGTGCCACAAAGCTAATTCCCCAGGTTCATTATCTTAGCTCTATTTCTTTTCTCTTTCAAGCACCTCTCCTCATTAAATCCAAACAGCTTGTGTTCAGTTTTAGGGTTCTTCATAAGTTACCTCCAAACCTTTCATCTATTACCAAATTTCAAATCTTCCTTTTGATTCCTGTGTTCATAGCCTTAGTCCCCCCAGAATACCTTAGAGCTTATTCTCATGCAGCTTTTCTCACTTTGCAGAACCTTCCCACAAGCTTCTTAAAGTTGTCGTCTCCCAAATCACTCCTTGAAGCTCATTTGTCATCATTCCTGAAAGAAAAAAAAAACCCCACATATCCAGCTAGTAATGCGCTGAGATCATTGCTTAGATGTGCCTAATATCTTGTATTAGTCTCTGTGTAGATTGCAAGGTGTTCACATCAGGGAGATGCCACTTGGTCCCTATTCTAAAGCAGCCATCTCCTGTTCTGTGAAAGGATTCCTAAGTGCAAATGATAAATAGTATTAAAATAGGATTCTGTAATCTTTTCAGCTGGTCTTGCATTCTGATGAGGACTTGTTCTTGGTCAGACTAACTCTTCCTTGCTTGGCAGCCTCTTTGAATTTGCCTTGCTGTTGTGAGTTCTGCTTGGCACTGCTGAAGGGCACTCGGGCTGCAGCTGTGCTTCTGCTGCGTGGTGCAATGAGCAAGATGTGTTATCCTCATCCCCAGAGGATTCCACGGGCTCCTTCTTCCTTGCTTCTGACTACAGTTCGAGAGGGTGGCTGTTAGCTATATCACTTCTGAGAGCTGTAACTAGAAGGATAATCTAATTTCCTATATATCAGAATAAAAAGCAAATTTAAACAGTTTATAAGGCATAGGGATAAAAGGCAGGCAACTTTTGTAAACACCTTTGTCCTTGGAGCTTTTTTGATGACCTTGGAAGAGAGCTGTCCTCATGCTGTCCCTCGTGATGTGCTTAGGAATATTATTTTTGTTCAGCCCCAACAGCTTATTATCAATTGATTATTAAGCAAAGATTTAGTCTAAAATTCATTATTGATTAATTATTAAACAAAGATATAGTCTAAAATTTCAAGAGATTTTTCACGTATTTTTAAAATAATATAGAAACTCAATGGTTAGCTGTCATCATTCAAGGTTTAACTATTGTAACTCTATGACTGGCAGAGTAAGTGTTTACTGCACATCTGTATAATTTATTTCTTCTATCTGAATGCTGTAATAGAAAAGCATGGATCCTTTGTGGGATTTTTAAGTAAAAGACAATGACTGAAAATGGATATGTGTAACTTTATTGACGTTAGCTAAGTTGAACACACCAACTAGTCAATATCTCATTCAGATATTTTTAGTTCCTCCAGGACTTTGGGACCAGTAATTGTAAGGTGTGCTGTGGTTCGAGTTTGAGCTATTGCTGGAGTATATCATAGTCTTGATTTGCATGGATGCCTAGCTTCAGTCAGTCTTTAGCCTGCAGTTAACAGAAAGGTAGAGACGTTAGTTGTTAGGGGATTCATCTCAGTTGTCTTCTGAATTGCCTTCTGATGATCTTTATATATCAAGGTAGAAAACATTGTTAACCTTGGCTATTGATTCAGGCAATCCTAAATTTGACTTGTAGAGAATGTCTCTAAATTTTATTTGTACTTTGTTCTTAAATTGAACCAGATTCTGACATCACTGCATGCCTCTATGAGTTAGTTAACACTTCATCTACCCCGATGTAATAGCAAAATATTATGATTTAGCAACACTGGATGGAGGAGACCCCAACGCTAAGAACTCTTCAAGGGCAAAACTTCGTGGTTTCATGAAGGGAATAAAGAACTTGTGTGTTAGGGTGCTTATTAACTTTACAGCAACTAGGAGAATTAAAATTTCTCCAGATAGTATTCACATCAAACTGAAGGTTGATGGGAAGTTAGCAAAAATATCCAAGTGAAAACTCTTCACAGCAAGGTGCAATTGAAAACATCCTAAACTTCTACAGGACACAGGAAGCTGCATCAGATTGTGGTTTACAGCCAAACCTCTCTCATGGGGTTTTTGGGAATGGGCACTTGGCACATACTTTGTTTCAAAAATCTTACACTGGCAGAACCCCACTGCTTGCATAAAACTACTGATTAAATTTGGGCACTGACTTTGGAAGAGAAGCCCTGGCACTCAGGGTCTTATTTGCATGTCATGTCTACTTTTGTACTTTATTCACTGAGTCTGTAATGTAAAATGCAAAGAGTCCTGGGAGCAAACCCTAAAATTTTTTTTTTTTTTCAAAGGAAGGTCTAAATGATCCTGGCTGTCACGTACAATTTAGCTGCCTCCAGGCTGCATTAGAAGGCACCTGCCTAAGGCAATACTCATACCATTGAGTTCCTCTTTAAAAAATGCCATTGTCCTGCCTTTCCCTCCCACAAATGTTTTTTAAGTGCTGTGGCTTCTTTGCTGTAGGTTTTACAGTTTTCTCAGCCAGCTGATATGCTGTCTGAGACAAGGCTTTAGGAGTCACTTTTCAGCTTAGAAATATACAGCATCCACCTGGACCCCATTGGAGATGCTTGTTTTAGAAGCTGCCTCCTAAGTAGTTCTTTCCTCAGAAAAATGGATAGCTGCAGTTCAGCATCGTAATCATCAGGTGTGGATCTTCATTCATGAACGCTCCTTCACTGCATCATGTTTCAATGTAGGCGGATATTTAAGTGACCTTTGACCGAGTGATTATCCAAGGCAGTTTGGAGTTAGGATTGCATCCTAATACACTGGATAGATAACAAGCCATGTCCAAATTACACATACAGGCAAGACATCTGGAGCAGAAGGATAGCTGAAATATTCTGGGGAAGAATACAGTGATTCAATTTTGGCTCTTCTACTTACACCAAAAAAATAGTAGATTAGTGCTGTGCTTGGATAACTCAGAGACTGTAGTAGCACCGGTTTGCCCACTCTATTGGTCTGCATCCAGAAGGAGCCAAGTTGTGTTGGCATGATCCACTTTTCTTGACTTGCTAAAGTACCTACCCAAAGCTTTTTATGTTTTGCACTGTCCAAAAAACTACTGTACGTATGAAAGAGATGAGGGGAGCGAAGGGCTGGTTCAGGGATGGAATATGATGCCACTTCTAAGGAATATTGCTGAAGTATCCCAGTGGATACTGTTTGGGCAAACACACATGACAAAGGGCTTTTGTTTATAGCAAAAGGGGAGTAATGCTTCAGCAGTTCTGCTTATTGGGCTTTACAGGGAAGAAAAGCCTAGTGGTGGACAAAGTGGGTAGAATATGAAGTGAAACAGGTAATAAGGAGATCTGTGTAGGCAGTTCATGATTAGCATCTGTTGTCTCAATAGTCCAGGAACATGACACAGGTATAAATAGTCATGCTGGGGTTTAACAGATATTTCTTGTAGCATGCTGTCCTACCCATTGGGTTTATTTTGATTCTTGTTGAGCGATTTGAAATTGCTGAAGGAGAACAGGGAGTAGCACAAATAGGAGATATCTCAAAGTCTTAGAACAGTGAGAGAAAAATCCCTGTGAGAGAAAGAGTAACGCTCAGATACCTCTTAGTTTTTGATGACTCTAGTATAGACTATATTTGCATTTTGTCATGTTCATACAAATTTAGTTGTGCACATAGGTGGTAAAGATCTGGTAGTGCAGAAAGATGGTCCTTACATATGTCGACGAATTTTTTTTTTGCATCCAGTAAAGCACTGTGATTTGTACACTTGCTTAAATAAAGCAAGCAACTATTTTGGAGTAAGTTAACAAAATAGCACCCAGCTGCTGTTAGTCAGTTGTTGGACAAAATATATTAATCCTTTCTAATTGAAGTTAAAAGCTACCTTACAACTGAGCAAGTTCATAGTGTGTGTGGTATCAGTTAAGACTGTTTTGCTTACAGGTGGTAAATTAAGCTGCTGCAAAACAAATGCCATACTCCATAGTAATAGTAGAAGAGCACTTGGTTCTGCAACCTTTGCTCAAGTTTTTGTGCTGCCCAAATTCAGAAAAGTACTTCCTCTGTGCTTTCCAGTGCAGGGTACTGTGTCCTTATGAAACTGGATTTCCCAAAAGAAGATCTGCTGTGTCAGGAACAGCTGTGAACTTCTTATAATGTGTTGACAGCTGGTTCTGGGATGGAGATCCTGATAACACATTACCTGCCTAGTGCAAACTCAGTATTTCTTCGGGCCAGGACCAAAGAGAAATGAGAAAAATAATAAAATTAATGGAGAAGAGAAAATATTTCACCTCCCCAGAACTGTACTGTGTATCTTGGGAAGGGCAATTGAAAGAAATTCAAGTATTAGAGAAAAGAATTACTGGCCAAGAACTTTATGCTCTTAAAGCTTAGCAAGCTTCCTTCTCCTTCCGCATCTGTATCTCTTTCTTTCTGTGATGGGAACATCTCCTACAGGTTTCTGTAGACCTGTCCAAAGTTTGAAAATTGTTACCCTATATTCACATAGAATTCTTTTTTTTTTTCCTTTTATGGAGTTTCCGTCTAATTTTACTAGCTTATTGACCTGCTGTTTTTTCAAACAGATTTAGTTAAATTCTGTTGACACTGTTTTTATTACTTCACTGTTGGTTACTGTGTTCTAGAAGTTTGTGCTTAAGTTAATCAGAGTAAAGTGTTCAGGACAACTGACTGTCACTGACCTTAACTCCTGGAAATTTCTTAGTATGGAAATCTCTGAGTCAGAATGGTGTTTTACTGGGTGCCTCAAGCCTTGTCAGCTCTAGGATTTATTTTCTTAATATATCAGCATTTTTTAAGTGCCAAATATAAGTTGTTGTTAGGCATAGGAGGACTTGGTTGCATTTATTAAACCTGCCAAATATGTTAGAAACAAATAATTGCTTTGTCTTCAGTGTCATTTTAACATAGACTTTCTTAATCTTTAAAAGGATATCTTTGCAGAAAAATAAACACAATAATAATTTTATTTATTTATTTATTCCTGTATTACTTCTTGATTTGAAATATACTAGGTGTGTTTCACGGATGGGAAAATGGAGCTCTCTGCAGAAGGTAAAATAACTTCACCTAGAGGTCATCTAGGAGGAAGACTGATCTACTCTTAAAGCAGTACCTTATTACAGGCCATATATTAAACTGAGGAAGATGTATTTGTGAGTTAACAGAAACAGAAAGAGAACTTTTGTGATATTATTTAATGTTTAATTTCTTTTTTTCTTTCCCCACAGGAACTTTTTACACCGGAGTGCAAATTTAAGGAGTCTGTTTTTGAAAATTATTATGTAATCTACTCATCCATGCTCTACAGACAACAGGAATCTGGTAGGGCCTGGTTCTTGGGGTTGAACAAGGAAGGGCAGGTCATGAAAGGAAATAGAGTGAAGAAAACAAAACCAGCAGCTCATTTTCTACCCAAGCCATTGGAAGGTGAGGTTCAGTCTGTCACTGCCAGATATGCTAAAATGTTAAGGTCCTGTTATAAATATCACAAAATGAAGAGGGAACGGTTTCTCAAATACCATTTCTGAATGTGCATGCCGTGCACAGGAGCCATTCCAAGTGACAGTTCCCAGGATTCGTGGTGTGGCTTTGTGCTTTGGCATCGTGATGCTAGAAAGGCCATAGGTAAAAACATTCTTTCAAGGGATCAACAGGTCAATTCTTTTTACAAGAAAAGAGATCTTCCGTTGAAGTGCTTTGTGCTGTTTGTAAAATAATCTCCTGGTAGGGACAAACATGTTGGGAGTCTTGCAGTAAGAAATACTCCTTTCATTAAGCAGAGTGAAATAACGGATGTTGCAAGATAACTGAAGTTATAAATGGAATTTAGGAAATGCCAGCATTCAAAAATAAGAGCTTTCTAGCACAAAGCACAAAAGTCTGTTTATAAAATAAATCGTACTGTATTACTTACTCACTTGGTATAATGCACATATCTTCTGTAAATTGGCCTTTAAACCAAGGCAGGAGCAAATAACAGTCATACTAACCTTACATATTACAGTGATGTCACCCACTCTCAATCTTAGCAATGCAACTTTTGATTTATCCTGTATATTCTAAAAGCCACTTTATTTTTTTTACCCGAGGTGCATTTTGCTTCTTGTCTTGGTGGCATTTATCTCAGTTTATGGCTACACATAGCCTCAGTCATTCTGAAAATTATCTCATTAGTTAACATCTTAAAACACACACCGGAGTAATGCTTTAATTAGCAATACCCTGTCTTACTTTTAGCCTTTTAACTTTGAAGATTTTTGATCTAAAGGATCAGTTTGTTAAATGTTTTAGAGGTTCACCATGAGGAAAGCATTTGAAGAGCCCTTTTTTTTTTTAAATTTCATATTTGAACTCAGGTTGAAGCTGTTTTGCTTCCTTTGCTTTGCAGAAGTCTTAAAATTTTCAAGAGCTCTTGAAAACATCTGCAGTTTATATGTCAATTGCTTTATATTAAATTTTAGTAATTTTTGTGAAAGTGAATTTTTAAAAGCAACTAAAGCAACTTAAAGCATTCTAATGGATTAGAAAAAAGTGCCTATTAATTTTTTTTTAAGGTCAGACTCTTAGACCTTGATGATCAGACTCAGGCTTAGAGAAAATTACTTTATACTGTCCACAATAGTCAGCAAATACTACAGCTCTGCCGTGTAATTCTTTGCTGTATAGATCATGCAGTGGTTTTGTAGGTCATGGTATTATTTGGTCATGCTCTTTAATTAAGCAGCATTTCATC
Organism: Eudromia elegans; assembly: GCA_003342815.1. NCBI lineage: Eukaryota > Metazoa > Chordata > Aves > Tinamiformes > Tinamidae > Eudromia > Eudromia elegans. The sequence continues at coordinate 2,884,447 of PTEX01000073.1, read as the reverse complement.
ATGCTGTTTAATTAATCAGCAAAGAGAAGTGTCCCAAGGCCAGTTATGGGGGGTTCGCTCTGAAGATATAACCACCCTCACGTACTCTAGAGAAGACCTTTAATTTCAGACCTTCAGAAGCCATGAAAGGCTTTAGAGTATGTCGCTGGAAATGTTAGAACAAGTTAAGTGTTTGATTAGTTAATGATGCTTTGGGGCCCTTCGTATTTATGAGGAAACTTCACACCACTGAAGATCAAGGTCAGTACTTTGATGCTCCCGCCTCCTACTCTAATTAGCCAAGGGATGAAGGGATTGTGCTCTCTGTGGCAGCACGCAGCCAGCCCCAAAATCATGGTGTGATGATTAATTCTTCTGATGGCTTTGACATCTCTTTTAACATTGCTCTGATATAAATAAATGCTACTGAAGTTAGGTGTAAGTGGAAATATTACCTGATTCAGTGACATGGAAAATGAAGTTGAATTATCCAAGAGCATTAATCATTAAGGCAGCTTAATACTGGAATTGTGTAATTGAACACATGTATTTTCCTCAAAGGATTTAAAGTGGTTAGATAGGGACTGAAGCCCAGGGGCAAACTTTTAATTCCTCCAAGAATTAAACAGTTAATAGGTTAAATTGGAGTTTTATGCACTTCTGAATTCAATGGAGATTAGTGGCTGCTGAGGAAAATTTTGGATAGAAGGAAGAAAAAGTCCCCACCACCTTGTGTACTCTTCGCAGGACTGTCCCGCACACTTAGTCCACATAGACTGGAAGAGTTCACAGCCAAGTTCCTGAGACTTGTGAATCAGAGGTACAAATGACAGAGCAGAGTTGGGCCCGAGCCAAGTCATGCAGTGTCAGACTATGAGAAAATACTTAAGTCTAGGCAATTTTATAATGTAATGCCATTCATAAAAGTCAGTCCATGTTGCCTCAGTGTATTTGACTTTCAGAATCTTATAGAAATTAGAACATTAATGTAGAAAAACAATCTTGTTTTAGATCCCTTTTCTTAAAAATGACTCTCCTTTTCTTAAAAATGACTCTCCTTTTCCTTTTCTCCCCTTAGTTGCCATGTACCGAGAACCATCCTTGCATGATATTGGAGAAACAGTGCCAAAGGCTGGGGTAACTCCAAGCAAAAGCACAAGTGCATCTGCAATAATGAATGGCGGCAAACCAGTTAACAAGAGTAAGACCACATAGCCAGATCCTCACAGGTGTTGTGACTTACTGAGTCCCGAGTACAGTTGAGCCATTTATCCTTGCCAGACTTTCCCTCTGCAGTGTCCGCGGATCAGCTCGAGGCAAGGGCAAACGCTTGCCTGCTGCTGTCTCCGAACTGAGTGGTTGCAAGCGGATAAATCTCAACATGTAGCTCCTCCCACAACGAGAAGACACCTGGATAAACCAGCTAAACTCAGACCGTGGAATGCCCTACCAGATATTGGAATGCCTTTTTAATATCTTTTCTGTGACTGTGACACTTCATGTGAATGACATACTTCACAAGTACACTTGAGACCTTGCCTGCTGACAACTACCCATAATCCCTTTTTGAGTCCAGTTTCAGCAAAATCCATGTGTTTAAGTTCTATTTTGTAGCACACAAATAATCAAGTAATTTCTAGGTAGAAGCTGTAAACCTGTGCTATTATGGATTTCTCTTCTTCCCCTTTTTATAAGGCTGCTCGCTCCACTGTCTGTGATCTTTTGCAGGGATTGTGTTTCTCTGTAACTTAAGTGTTGCCGGTGGCTTGGTTCTGAAAGCAATCAGGGAATCAGGAAGCCTTCAAAAATCTATTATTGCAAATTATATCTATAAAGAGTAGGATGTTGTCTCTGGCTTACAATATTGACTAAATGTGAGTAGTCTTAGTAACAGATACTGTGCTCCTGAGGTTGGCATCAAAGTGGAGGGAAGACTGTCAAACACACCCAGTGATAGAAAGTTGTCCGAAAAGAGTGTTTGACATGCCCCTATAGTTTCTTTTTGTGTGTGTGTTTTATACATATCACAGGCTTACTGGTAATGGTAACATTTGCCTTGCCCAGCGAGCAAGACCCACTCATTTTTGGGAAAGTGGGTCAAAAGAACTCTGTAGGCCTTGTAGGCCTGAATTAAGGCTCATTTTTCATCTACTAAATCCTCATTATTTAAAAAACAACCACCACCAATAAAAAATAAAAGGAGATAAGACTAACCAGAATTGCGCTACCTAAGTCCATTTCGAGTATAATCCTTTCCTGTTTTTAAGGAACTGAACTTAATGCCATTGTTATTTTTGGCTGAATTCCACACATACTTAGCAAAGCATGGGCAAGGATGTTGTTGTGTTCCTTTTTGCAGCACCAGTGCAAAGGGTAGTTACAAATTATAGTTTAATATTTCTGGTGTTTTAAAACAACTTTTAAAACTGGACATATTATAAAACTTGATTTTTAATTTTAGCTCAGCATGCAAAGTCCAGTCCTATGTATCTCACCGGTATCCCAGTATGTATCTCTACCCAGCTTCCTCTGATAATATGCCCACCAAATTGCTAGAATAAAGGTGCCTTGCCTTTGATCTCTGTATACTGTACCTTCTCCTACATGAACCTAGAAGAAATCCAAACCATTATAAAATTGAAGCCGTGGATCATTTTATGAGAAACACCATCAACACTTTGAGTATGTCATTTATGAACAGTGAAACCGATGTTAATGGGAAAATAAGTTTTAGACAATAGCACAGAGATGCCATTGAAGGTAATTAGTTTAGTCGCATGCTTTCCGAAGACTTAAGATCTGGTTACTCTTGGTATGCCTAAGAAGGTATTTGCCTTTCGGAAATGGCAACAAGGACCAAATTGCATCTCAATCTGGAAAAGTCTGTGCAAGAGCGTTGTCTTGGCATCTTGCTGTTATCGTGATGGTTAAAGATTAAAAAGAAAGAGGAGGAATCCTCCATTCATTTTTTTTTTCTTTTCTTTTTTAGCACTGTATTTCTGGCAATTTTTTTTTTTATCGTGTCTTTATGCTGAAATCCCTAACACTGGTCATTTTGGGCTCCTAACCTGCTCAGCTGAATAAGTGATTCTAACTAACTTCTTATGCTGGTTTCCAGGTGTTCTGTTTGTATAAGCAACATCCAGTACACTGTTGAAGGAGGCTTCTATAAAGCTGCTAAATTCTAGATAATCAAGCTGTGGTTTATTTTCTTTTTCAAGTTTTGTTTTTTTCTTTTTTCTTTCCATGTGCTAGAAAGCCAGCACTTGATGTTGGGTCTTTCTTGGTGGGATGAGGCAAGTGTGAAGTCCAAATCTATGTATAAAGAAAAAAATGAAATGCAAAGCTGTGTTAATACTGTGATAGAAATAGAAGAAACTTAGACTATCCCCTTGCCTGCTACCTCTAACTTGGGAGAGGGGGGAAAGCCTTTAGGGTCAGTCTTGGTGCCCATTTCAACCCATCTGGTCCAGGTTTCTTTTTTTTGTACCATCCCTGAGAAAACCAAGCAAGAACAAAGCTAGTCACGTGGTAAAGGGAGCTTACAATGAATCCAGGGCAGTCCATGGGACACAACAGCCTTGATGCTGTATTATCTACTCTGTCCCTAAGGTTTCTATCCCCAGTCATAGGAGCAGCAATTAGAATATTTTGAATAGGATACTAGAGCTGAAGGCTATATTGTCTCTTTCTCTTTCATCTAAATTTCATAGAGTTCATGAGGAGGTAAAACGTGTGTCTGTGTCTCCCAGAGCCCTCTTTTTCTTTCCCCAGTTTAAGAGCCTGAGGAAAGACAGAGCTGGAGAACTATATCTGAGACATGCAGTGAGGATCTGGCTCATGGCTTTATACTCTCTAAGTTTTGTATTCAACATTAATCTTTCATTCCCAGCTAATTGAAATTTGCCAGCCAGTTTTGGAGCTATAATTTAGGTCAGATTTAATTTTTGTAAGCCATTAGTTCATACTGAAAATTCAACTTTTTTTTTAGTCTTGTTTATGTGGTCTAAATACGTATGTGTGTTTAATGACTAGATATTTACAAAATAATTTATTGTACAACCTTTTTAAATATAGCAAACAGGTCTGTCCGCTTTGGTTACTTCCATTGATTTTGTCTCTTTTCTCACCTGTTGCATGGGGAAGAGGATGGCAAGGATGAACTGCATGTAATAGGTTTTGTATATGAAAGAGCTGTTGGTCTGTATTCCTGAATTTACATACATATATTCAAATAGTTTGTCTGCATTGTTTGTGTTTATTATTATTTGTTGTATACACAGATGCAACATGTTGAATAAAAACATTTATATGAAGGCATACTGAAATACAACAACAACAAAGAATTATGTAACAAATAGACTGTGCAAAAACATCATTGCACTGGCCACAGTATGGTGAAACTTCATGTAAAATAGGTTGGCAAACTCAATTCTCCCCTTTCACCATGCCAAAGAAAATTTTAGATTCTTATTATAATACCTCTATTGCTGTTTTCCAGGATAGGACTTCTCTATTTTGTTCCCTGCAAAATTAATTTCGCTGCTAAGTGAAAACTGTTTTCAACTGTCTGTTACTACTAAAGTACTGTATAGCGAACCTGACGGAATCGGTTTGTATTTACAGATGGAGTGTTGTGTACTTACATGCCCAGCTGCCTGTGAACCCACAGCAGCCCAGATCTTTTGCGTGCTTGCTTTGTATTTTGTTTTTCTCCTGGGTTGTATCTAAGCTCAGAGAGACTGTTTGCACAGCAATCAACCCATCTGACCATCTCATAATGCACAGATAGGGTTACACTACGCACAGCTGGTCCCTCCACTTTTGCTTCCTTTGCTATTTCTTTAGCCACTCTCAAGTCAATTAGTTTTAATACATTGTGCTTTTCATAAAATTTAACGTGTGTAGAGTCAGGTTGCTCCTCAATGAAAACTCCCCACACAACAGATATAAAATAAAAGAGTTCACTTTGACTATAAAATTTTCCTGAAAAAAAAAAAGTTAAAAAATATGATTTTTTTATACATATACAGGGGAACATTTTCTGCAGGTTTAAAAATCTTCTGCGAAACGAGGCATGAAAACAAGTAGCTTGGTCCATGCATTGAAAGTGTGTCTTGCTGATCCATTTGTTGTTTAAAGCCGAAATTGTTCAGCTCCAGTCAAATGAGAATGCAAGTAGAGTTAGACATAGGAAGAAAGTTACTTTTCTTTAAATGTCCCTTTGGATAAACTCATATTCTGTCCATTGCATTTTAAAATGTCTGATAACAGTATTTTTTTTGTGATGACTAATGCAAATGCTATGACTTATTTTTAAAGATGTAATAAAATCTTTGCTCTGTTACCTAGTCACAGAAATACTCAACATAGCTTTCTTCATCCCACTAACAAAGTGTGCTATATCATTTAGCTATGAAGTGAGATGCTGTTCTATAAAGAAGCAAGGGCAGTGCATGAGAATAGGCAGACCAGGTACGTTTACATCTTCATCTCTGTGACTCTAAAAGACAATATTGCTAAGAAAAAAGAAATCATGAAGATATTAATAATTTACCATAGCAAATCAATCCACAGCTGTTTTACAGATGATATGCCAGAAGATGCAATAGGCAATTGCCATAATTCTACGAAATGCTGGAAGTGTTTTGTAGAAGCGTTCAGACCACTGCTGGATTGCATTCTTCCTCTCCCAAGTAGAAAGCACGGCTATATCATCAGTGTTTCTGAGGTTTACCAGTCTACCCTGTACAAAATCCCCATTTATCCAATTTGTTTTCACCACTTAAACTACCTTTTGTCACGGGCCTGAGAGCAGTCACTAACTATGAAGAAGCAGGCAGTATGAATCACTTCCTTTTGCCTCTTCCTGGTTTATGTTTCTTGAATTCTTATCACCAGGAATGAGCTGTAAAATCACAATTTATTAGTACAACTAGTTTCACATATGTGGAATAAAAGTCTTATTCCTTCAAGTCTCATTTTTCTAGTGAGGAAATGAGCCACAAAACAGATCTACTGGGAAACACATCACCAGTTACCTCAGCATGAAAAGAGGGAAACGTGTTCAAACAACACTGCAAGAACAGAGTAAAAATTGGAAAGGAAAATAGATATTCACTATACTTTTAGTAGTGTTAATAAATATTTTAAGATTTATAGTGATAGCACCATTTAGTTGGGCAATTTACATTTTAATTAGCCCTGACACTAGTTATGTTAGAATGTTCTAGTGTATTTCCATACTTACCTTAACAAAAAATTGAGATAGCACTTTTTGAAAGTCTGGCTATGTAAACCACCCAGTAACCAAACTGTTGAAGTTGGGTATTTAAAAAAAAAAAATCAATCTATCTAGAAACTAGAATCATTTTACATTCTTATAGTATGTAAATTTAAAAGGAAAAGAAATTGCAAAGTAAAATGACCTGTAAACAATCTTCTTTTTTTTCGGTCTATCAATGTGAGTACCTGAAACTCAAAGGCCAGTTTATGGTAGATATAAATGTTTGTCATACCAGGAAACAAGCCAAGAGTTTCTACTGCATCTAAATAAGAGCATGGATTTTCTGCTCTCTCCTGTTTTACAGTACTAAATGCAAATGGAAGGAAATGCAGTACAACCTGGTGTCTTTCCCTGTTTAAATTCTGACAATTCTGACTCAGCAGAAGAATGGATATGCAAAACCACTGGTTATTATAGGAGGATTCAGATCAGTAGTATTAATAAAATAAATAAGACCAATAGTCTGTGTTCTCCAGTCACACACCAGGGTTGACAAAATGCATATATGTTAAAGTGTTTGAAAGCATTCCTGTTTAAGCTCTATACGGTTTAAGGGTTATAAGTACAAAATACAAAATGTAATTTCAAAATGGGTTTAAGTTTCCTTATACTATATCAATACATTTTAGAACTCTGCCTAATGTAGTGTGGTTATTTTAAAACAGAGAAACTAGCAGCCTTGGGATATATGTCTCATTATTTATGTGCATAACTTCTATACAAGTTATGAATAGATGTTTGGTGGTTATAATATGACAACACAGGTTTCATAAGCTTAATTTTTAGAAAGAAATAATTCAGCTTTGAAAAAGTCAGGTAAGGTAAAGAGGAAGCTACATGGGAAGGGGGACTAATAAAAGTGTTTATTCAAAAATTCCTTTTTTTTTTTTTTGCATTCTAATTATTATATGTTCTGAACCATTGTATTTTCCTATTTCAAAAATGTCCTAATAGAAAGTGTTTCTAAGAGAAAATAAATTTCTAGGCTATTAATGGAAATACCTTTTTCAGTTGATATACAGTTTACTAATTTCTGAATCATGTACCTCTTTAAAAACCTGGACCTTGGCACCTAAACCACAATATTAAAGTTTGATATTAACAAGAAGTATTTTCCAACCATTTAAGCAATTTCTTGATCAATCATAATTTCACAAAATGTAATCACTTTTGAAAATAAAAGTATGTATTTTTTTGCTCTAAAGAATTAAAGGGCTGCCAAATCTACATGTATTTAGAAAAAAAAAAAAAAAAAAAGAGACTCATCTGTAAATAAGTTAGGGAAGTCCCAATAGTTGTGCATTGTTCATAACTCAATGTGAACTTCACACTGAGCAGCATTTCACCATTGGAAAATAAAATTTTTGTTCATACCACTGCTTTGTTTGTATTTACTGAATTAAAACTTTAATTACTTTGTTGCCATCATCTGCAGATCTATATCTGAGATTTACTCCACGGTATATGATTTGTCAAGTCAGTTGACTTTCAGGTTCCCAACTTCTGTGAAAACAGTGAAATTCAAAGAATACCATGTGTGACAGTGCAATCTGTTCCAAACAGTTATTTCTGATAGCATACAAAATTGTCATTCTAAAAGTTACTAGTGTCATAAGTTTTCTTTTGCTTTACTTTCAAGAGGACTAGGCAAGTGTACACAAAACAGTATGATAAAAGTACATGAGTTGTAGGATATATACTCAGAATAGCAAATCATATATTTATTAGCTTCTTTCATTACACCCCTATAGATTATGCATTGAAAATATTGAGTATGTAGAGCAGATAACCAATTTATTGACACTTTAACCACAGAAAATAAAAGGTTCCCTTGTGGACAAGAGCACCTTCAAACACATTGGGTCCTCCATCTGTGATTGTCAGGTAACCTCAGTTAGACAAATATAGCTTCTTGACCAAAAAAGAAAAGTCATTAAAGTTTGGGTCAGTTTTTAGCAGCAGCTTCTCTTGATTAAGGAGCTGAAGCAGAGTCAGAATTATTAGAAAGATGGTTGAACAGCATATTTGCCAAATTAAAAAACTGATTGATCTTCTAGTGTTACATACTGATTTGGCAATTGGATGACCAAGTAAATAACCTTTAAAAAGGGCTGTTTTATGTCTTTCTCCCGAGATTCCTTAAGAAATAGGCATTAAGGATGTCTTGTGAGTCCCAATAACATCAGTAAAAAACTATGAATAACTTCCACTGGGACAGTATTGGGTTTTGGTTTTGCTCCCAAGTGCAATCATTTTTAATTTTATCATGCACTTCTTAAGGAGCTTGCCTTCCAATGACGGTTATAGAGTATTTTCACATACATATGTGCATGCACATGTGCACACACACGCACACAGAGTATTTCTGAAATTAAATGTCCTAGCAGCCTAAAGAAATATCACACAAAATCCCTGGTCTTCGATGTTCTTTGTTAAGGGTATTCTGTTCCCAGCCAGATTTCACAAGCATTTCCATTCCATCCTTCCCAGCACTCACAGTTTCCACAGCTACAAACGCCATTGCCTAGAACAGAATGAATAGAGGACGATTATCATAATTGAAATGTACTACATTAAAATGTTTCTTATGGGAAATGTAAAGCCATGCTAAAGTAGTTGCATTGTCCCTCTAATGCCTCCTACCCCACCATTTCTTGTAAGGATTTTTAATAGCATTCTCTCAATAATGCCATCAGCCGAATTGCAAATATTGAAATGATGCCACCATTATCTGCACCAGATGTTGAGGCTCCGTGCTCACACTGCACTTTAAGGTACAAGGAAAAATAAGAATTACTTTCAACTGTTATGAAGAAATAAAGTCATAGGCATTGCTTTGGATCTGAAAAACTTTATACTTAAGTTCTCGAAATTCCATACAAACAAATGCTATCTCACTCTCAGTGAGATATATTGCCCCTATTTTGCCCAGGGGAAATACTGAGGTCCCCATTTTATTTTTCATTATATTTAAAAATTTTGGATTCTAAGGTTGAATGCTACAGCCTGGTTTTGTCAGGTTAGACTGCTATTCCTACCAAATTCATGAAGATCTGTGGCCATTCAGATGTGGCCACCTTTGGAATGGCCACTTCAAGTGAAGATCAGGTTCCTAGATGCATTTTACTGGATACTTGAAAAAAAAATGCACACCTGCTGATCAGGTTAGCCAAGCGACCATGTTTCTGAACAGAGATTACTATTGCCAACACTGACTGTACTCAGCTTGCAAATTTCCTCCACACCTGATAATTTGTCCAGCAACAACTTTCCAAAATTAAAATGTATTGCAGGCTCCAGCCATCAAGTTAATGTAACAGCTCCTATACTGCTGTTTGTCACTCGGGCTTCTTGCTATGAGGGTTTGCAGGCAACCTGCCCATTTCTATTTGCATCTGCCATGTGAACTCCCAGCCAGCACCAGGGTGAAGGCGCCTTTAATCAACAGCCATCACCTGATGAGGTTATGTGAAAAGCTGTCAGGTATTGCAGCCTCCCGGTGAGGTCTGTCTGGATGCCGGGGAGCTTTGTTAACCATCACAGCTATTCCTCTCACCTAGCAAAGATGATTAGAGAAGTGGACGCTTCCTGTGACTGGAATGCATTGTACGCACAGAAAACCCAGCCATGAGAACAAAAGTTTCACAAATCACATAATCCCCAGGCTGTCAATACGCTCTGTGGCGAAGAGGAACAAGTAAGCTACTACAATGAAACTCGTTGATGGATTTCCTAACTGATCTACTTATTAAAATGCACACACAGGCTTTCGCCTGCTGTTTTGCAACCTTGAGTGGATTACCACCCTGCATGAAGAAACAATTATGGTGGGTTTCAATAATCAGCAAATGCACTTCCTCCATCAGTGGGGAGAGACGAGGCTGCACTTCACCCACCATCATTCCCATCAATACAGTTCCTTTGTTGGAGCAATTAAGTGTTAGTCCATACACACCTGTGCAAATGAGACCGTCGTGTTTGTCACAGTCTCTGTCATCACATTCACAGAAATCACCCGAAATGTACCATTCCTGGGGGGAACAGATGCACCTTCCACAGTGACAGGAACCTGAAATCACAGATTATTACCCACTAGCACTCTCAGACTAGACTGTACCATCCCCAGACAGGCACACACTAGCACACATTGCACACATCAAATTGCTGTCTAAGAAGCTATTGTATGAAAGAAAATAATCAAGCTAAAAGCTTTCTGAATAAAAGGATTCTTTCTGGGGGAGCGTGAGTACGGCGGGACACTCCTTCTGATGCTTTGATGCAGCTATTTCATTTAATCAGGACTCACATTTTGAGGCCTTCCTTTGGTTTCAGAGACCTACAATCAGGGCTACTCTTCACAGTAACTGTTCTCTTTTTTTCTAGCTATAAAAGCTTACATTGTCCCTGACCTATTATTACTGAAGGCAATAAAATTGTACCTAGGGAAAAAGCAAAAAATGGAAAAAAAAAGAAAAAAAAAAGCCCTGCTCATCCTGCTCATCTAAGGCCTTTGGGAACAGGACCACAAGACAAGAGGCGCCTCAGACTAATATCTAGACCCTCAAAAACTTCAGTACTACCCATGATAGTGTTCCACCTCCTGCAGATTTATTAAATATTTGCTTGAAGCCAAAGGCAGTGCTTGTGCTATTAACTGTGGTTTGGCAGCTTGCTCCTTCCTGCAGAGATGGGAGCTCCTTCCAGGTCACTTGCCAGGTCAAACCACTGTTCTCCTCAGGGACATCAGGACTTTCCTCTGCAGGCTTGAGAGGGACTTAATGGAGATGCTCAGGAGAAAGCTGAAGGCACCAGGGCCTGGGTCGCACCAGAAGCCTCTTCTTAAGAGACGTTCCTCCATACTCTTAACATCTGGAGACGGTTCATGGTCATAAAGAAGGATGTTTGACGCCACACAACCGTGGCTCAGGAAGGCAGTAACCTGGGAAGATCGTGACAGTTGCCTTTCTGCAACTCAGAAACACCACTAGGAAATGGCATTTCCTTTGGGTCAAAGTAAGCTGCATTTATTGAACCCATCCAGAGCAGTGTGACCTTCTCCATATATGATTAAGACACTTAAATGGAGTAAAGTCCTTTTGTGGGTCCAGCTCTAAAAGGAGGTTGCTGTAGAATTGATTTTAAAGCAAAACAACCTCCTTCCCTCCCTCTCCCCCCAAAAAAGATCAAATAAGTGACAACAGGAGTCAGAGTAATAATAAAGAAAAAGTAAAGTAAAACATGCTTCTAAATGAGTTAGGTGCTATCGAGAATGCCCTCTTCTTGCATTATGTCTGGAATTATGGTGATAAAAAATCAATGTACTTCATACAATGATTTTAAAAAAGAGGAAAAAAACCTTGATTTGTTTGGAATGTAACTTAAACAGAATTAATGGGTTACTACAGAGGCAGAACCAAAGTAGGTAACATGACACTGGCTGTCTTCATGTTTCTTTCAATGACTTCTGCAGAAATCCATAGGAAGAATCCAAATATAAAATTTCTTTTTAAAGTGTATCTGTCAATGTCAAATATAGTCCTGTAAGATTTTTCTACTAATTCTGAAGAATCTTTGATCACTGAAATTTAATTCTTTAAAATTGAGAGCAGAGTATCCAGCAGAGTTTTTAGTATTTTAATATAAAATAAATTTTAATAAATTTAAATTTATTAAATAATTTAAACTAATTTACATTTTAATTTAATTATAAAATAATTTTAGTATTTAAAATGTAACTAATTCACTCTGCTTACTGTAAGCTGCTCAAAATTAATTTTTGAAAAATGAGATCTTAAATTGTAATATATGGAATGCAAATATATCTACGAAAAGAGATTATGATTTGGATATTTGGGAATGAAAGCATTTAGTAAAGTATCTATTTTCCTGTGAACTCTGTAAATACAGATTACTGATCCACGGGAATGAGGAAATACTGACACTCCCTACAAGGATGGAAATGCCTCCACATAGAGGCAGTGGAGAATAGCACACACGTCGCATATAGTAACTCTGCAAAGAGATACACTAAGACATACGTGAGAGTAATTTGAACTTGAAGTCTGTGTTTCTATGAACAACATGGCAAAGACAGATGCAGATGGTGCTGAAAGCCCCATAGCATGAGAACTTTAGTGAAAGCAAGATAATTCACAGCATGGTATTTAAAGAAACCTGGGTAACTCTCCAGAATCAAATACTGATGCTGCTACCAAGAGATGAGCAAGATATTTTAAGGTTATTTTGCAGAAAATAGAGTATATTTGCCACCAAGTAAACTAAAGGAGAGCAGACTCCACAGTACAAAATCTGTCAGGGTGTATGAATGTATTAAGTCTTCTCCCTGAACAGGGCTTGCTGCTTGGGGAGCCTCCTCAGTCTAATTAAAACAAGTCTAATTAGTTGAGGGGTGTTTCCTTGGAATCCCGGCCAGATCCTCTCCAATGGGTTTTGGCTCATTAACTAACCCAAGTCCTGCACAGCTACGGTAGCCATCTGTAGCCCTACATCTTCTGCCAGAGCGGCAGCAGCATGGTGGGTGTTGCTGTTTTCCTTGGTAAGAGCTTCTACTACAGGTGGTACAGCCAGGGAGCCAAGATTTTGCAGACAGATAGGAATGCGGAAATGTTGCTTACACTAAGAGGGTGCGATTTTCATTAAATGCTTTCAGCAGTTATCTGATGAAAAACAGGTTTCCTTAGAGTCTATTAAATCTGCCATATTAAAAAAAAAGGCTTCCTAAATCCATTATAGTGTTCATATATTTGGTTAGCATTCCAGCAAAGATGGAAATAACCAACCCTGAAAGATCTCATTAGTGTATAAGTTCTAAAATCCCTGCTATGTCACCAATAATGGTAATTTTTTGCTTAATTCACTGAAATAGACAGAAAAAAAAATCATTTCTAGCCTCTGGATATTGCTGGCCTCTCTAACTATAAACATTTTAAAGTATAGATACCCAGTAATACAGGATTTCCAAATATACGCTTTGAGATTTGTTGGAAAAAAAAAAAAAGGAACAAATAGACCAAAAAAAAAAAGGCAATCATAAAGGCAAAAGCTTTGAATACTTTGACTGATTTTGCCTCTTCACAACTTACTTAATCAACACTGTGTGATAGTGGGCACATCTCCAGCCAGGCACTTACCCAGGAAGCTGAAGAGAAGGATTCTGCATCCTACCCCAAAAAAGGTAGCCTGGCTTCCCCAGGAGGAGACTGCCAAATAATCCTCTTTTAGGCAGACTGGATCAGTGCTATGAGTCTTGAACAAAAAATCCTACCACAGTAGTAAATCTGGGCCTCTGAAACCTTCCTTTTTGCAGCACGGGTTGCACACAGCTGGATATAACATAGAGTAACTTCCAGGTCACTCTGTACTACACCAGTGATCAGATACCCAAACCACCCCACTGGAAAGGGGGCTGTTTTCCAGCAGCCAAGAGAGGCTGTGGGTATCTCTGCAATTTCCTGCCAGATGATCTGTTTCCAAAGCCTCAAATTCATGACGTGGTGCTGCTATATGGAGTCAAAGCTAATTCTTCTCGGAGCAAGCTCCCCAGGCTGGGAGAAAATAACTTTCAGCCTTCCTTACAAGAAGGTGGCAGTTACCAAAGGGTCAGCTGGGAATCTGCCCTATGTAGGAGGAGGCCAGGTGCTTTTTATGGGTAGTTAGTATGTTATTTTTTTCCCCTGCGTGTTCAAGAAATACATGAGCAGAGGAAATGGAGCAGCAGGAGCAGAGGGGTCAAGAGGCATTGCATTCTATCCCCCAGCTCGCCCCAGCACCATGTCTTTTAGACACACTATGTAAAAAATAGCACCTTTCACTGCGTGGGAGCCAAAAAGCCCTCCCTCCAATAATGCAATTTCCTAGCCCGAAAGATTGCAAGGTAAGAACATTAAGAGGCAATTTTAGATAATTACGAAGATTTTCCAAATTTTATTTCTCCTTGCGACAATTTTTCACAGCTGGTCTCAAGCTGATGCAACCATCTGGATACAGCACTAACAGTTAGCAAAAGAGAGGGTTTGCGGGGCTCTGCCATGGGTGCTGCCTTCCCTTGGCTGCTCTGCCGGGGAGGAGAGGGTGAGCTTATCGAGTCCGCTCCTCGAGCCGCTGCTCCTTGAGGTTCACCATCTGGCACACTGCAGCGTTACCGGAGCTAGCGCCCCTGACCCTCGGACTGGACACAGCACTAGCAGTTAGCTTACAGTAAACAGTCATTCAGAGCATACCCCCAGATAAACACACACAGGAAATTATATGCTATTAACAAATTGCATAGGAGAGGAGCACTGCGAAGCATGCACGGCTGTGGTGGGTGTTTGACAAAATGGATGTAAATGCATTACGGAGCCAAATATAAGATGCTTTTAATAACGGGTGTCTTTGAAAGAAGGGCTACTAAACAACAGCCCACTGCTGCACACATTAGTCTTCCAGAACATGCTGTTTTCATCTGCTGATATGTGGTAGCTCAGCTACCAGTTCTTACCCTTCCCTGAGCATAACACGCCATCCGCTGATTCGCACAGGCTTCGGCTCTCCTCCTCCGTCATGTTGCACTTCCTTGCATGCTGGCACAACTTTCCAAACCACCCATCCTCGCAAATGCATTGTCCACAAGAGCAAACGCCATGGCCTGTGAGGACAGCAAGGTAGGTTATGAGCAAAGCAAATGGAAAGCAGTGCCCCTGGTCACAGCTGAGACCTCCTTTGCACCCCCAGGATAAGGGGCACGTGCTGAGACAGGCAGGCACAGCTCCAGGCAGGATGGTCTTTTGCAGTTCTCTCACTGTGTTAAAGAGGGTGTCCTAGTGATACGTGGAAAGCACAGGCGTGGCTCCCCACCTCCCGACCTCCCATTTTGTTCCTTCATCCAGGAGTCCTAAAAAGACGAGTTGGTGGTAACAGATGTCCCACAATCCAGCGTACTGAGGAAGCAGCTGGCAGAAAGGAATGGAGGTTAAGCAGAAGTGTGAGACCTCTGTAGGATGGATAGAATACCTTGAAGGCAGGGAAGAGCCAGGACAGACAGATCATGCCAAGCCTGGGCTCTCGTCCTCTCCTTCAAGGAGTGGACAGATGCCAAAAAGTCTGAGATGCATGTGCTGCCTGTTATCATAGCTTCAGTCTGTGGGTATGTAAAGATATCCTTTACTCTTCCTCTTTCTCCTATACACCTCCTATATCCCAAAGCACAAACACGACACCATTCCCACCCATGACTTTAATCCTGCAGTTCCCACGCACATATCCCATATTACCACCTGAAGAAGCAGACCTTGACACTGGCCTGTGTGCAATGCAGGACACAACAAAGAAGGAAAGGGAACTGAAAGGTGCAGTCTCCTCCAGCAGCCAATTACTACAGGTCATCTGAAATGCCATGCATGGAGAAGCTGGAATGCAAAGTCTGGATTTGGCATACTCTGCAATTCCTATAGATTAACTAGATTTCAAAGAAATTTGAAGGAGAATGAGGAGAATTCCCCCATGTTGGTACCTAAACCAACTGGTAATCTATAAAGAGTCACTCACCATCCTAAAAACACCTTCTGTACCTCTTCCCCTCCAGAAACAGGTGTACCTGATCAGCAGTTTATAGGATTAGCAGTTCCACTTCCAGTAGTATAATGAAATATTGAGGGAACAGCAAGAAGGAGGAAGGGACCAGAACATTCTCCAGAGCATGCCTTTGCCTGGTATCAGGGCATGATTTAAAAGAATGGGTAGGATATGAGTGGGGGCTCTCCATAGGGACACATAGATTCAAATTCTTAAATCAAAATGAGAAACTCAAAGAAAAGAATTCAGACATAAGCATGAGAAAAAAGAAGGACATGGGGGAAATGGAAGGCCAGAACATAACAGTAAAACAAACAAACAAACAAAAAAGAAAACTAGAGGGTTGGAGGAGGGAGTAGACTATGAAATACTAGAGACAGGACAATTAATGACAAATGACAAAAGGACTAAAGCAAACCTAGAACAAGGGTTAAGGAAAGAGCCTGGAGTGTCTAACGGATTAAAAAAGAAAAAAAAAAAAAAAAAGAAAAAAGGAATAGAGACAGAATTTCAGAGGATTATTTACTTAAAAATAGCAACAGCAAAATGGAAAAATACATCAGATGATTGAACACTGAGGGGGGATCTAGCTAGGAACAAGGTAAAGGAGACAACAAATGTGAAAAGGAATAAGAAAATGGAAAATGAGAGAAAGCAGGAAATGTTTCCCAGTGTTTCAGTTTTGAACATCAAATAATATTTCTGCAGTAGAAAAGATATTTTCAAAGCTAATCTGCTTACTAGGCTTGAAAGAATCAAACTATATATCCTAGTGATTTTTGTCTACCTTATCTGCTATGCAGGATAGGGGAGTGGAAATGAAGAGACTGGGATTATATGGGGGTATGGGCTGGGAGGAAGAGAAGAAACCGCAGGGATATCTATCAAAGCACTGAGCTGTAGGGTACGGAGACGCAAACCAGCAATTTTACTTTTCTCCTCCACAGCCTTCTCATGAAGCAACAGCTCAATGTTGCACATAGGGAGGTAGCACCATCTGAAACCTACACGGGAAGCATAACTTGTCGTTTGCTGAAAATTGAATTCCTTCATCTTTTACTGATAGCCAGATACTTTACTAATTTAACTTAGTATATATTGGAAACACCAAAGTCTTGGAGCTGTTCTTATTTACAGCCATCAAAATGTTCAGACCAATTTTGCAGCCCAGTCATGTAACCCTTAACAAAATATATATCAATTTTTAAACATATTTTTAAAATATTTTTGTCTTATTAGCTACACAAATTGAAGTGATCAGTAAAAATGACACAGACTTATTATGACAGAATTTCTTCCTGCTCTGCAAGTGATATTTAGCAAATACAAATCTACATACATGCATTTAACATATGAAAATATTCTACACAGAATAGCAAGAGTGAAAATATTGCTACTATTTTAACTGGGGAACAGAAATAATCGTACCGTAAATCAAAACATAAGAGCCAAAAATGTATGTACTTGTGCATATGCTGCTACCAGAAAGACAGTATGCAATCATCTTCATTATCTTACTATGTATGGCTAAGCTTCCCTCAAAGTTTCCTTATTTGTTCTTTTCTCAGCAAGATATGGATTAGATCTCAGAATACCTCAGCTACTGAAGAGCTAAATACTTAACCTGATTTAGATGTTGGAAAATTATTTGTAGAGATACGAATACTTGTACTCATTTTAGCACAGAAGAATAAGAAATCCATGCTGATCTCACTGAGGAAATCACTTTATATGATTTTACTTGTATAGTCATTATGAGTGATAGAAGGCAGACCATGGTCATATCTGTAAAATCCCTCCGTGAGTCAAAGAAAATGAAAACAGATAATCAATCAATTTACAGCAAACAAAGTTTACAGCTTTGAATGTAAAATTTTGACTTATGCATTTTTCTGACATGACCTTTCCTCTCCTCCTTTTTGCTGGATAAATCTCCAAAGTAGAAAGATCTCTTTCAGCTCAAGGAACCTGTTCTATCGTTATAACATTTACTTTATTTTTATTCAGGCAGTGATGAGGCATTACTGAAATCACCAGAACAGGAACAAGTAAAGAGTCATCCACTCTCTCTCTGCCAGGTTTTCTCTCTACAGTGTGGTGAGATACCTGCTACTATTTACTTGTATAATTTCAATTATTTCTACTGGAAGAAGATGCTAAAGTGGAATTGTTTTCCCTTTATGGCCCCTCCTGTGGGCTTTCCCCACCAGCCCCAAAAGATCTGTAGCTCCATTATCTCAGAGGACCATGGGTGTGAGACAGCTGCACAACCAAAACCTTCCCTCCTAAATCTGCTGTGCAACTCACAAGAGCCCTTGGGTTGGTGATAGGTTGGCCAAGAAATGTTGGTCAGACTGTCAGGGCCATCAGCAGAGATGGAGCTGGCAGCTGGGAACTGCTCACCAACCCTGTGGGCTCTCTGCGAGGGCTGCAGGAACCAACTCTTCCTCCAGCTGATGCCCACCTGGATGGTGGCAGCTCTTCGGGGGCCTCATTAGAGGGGAGAACATACAAGTGCTTAGCCCAACAGCTCGTTAATTCCTAGATGTCTTCACTATAGAAGTCATTAAAAGAACTGATCTATATATTTTATATCTTACTTGTAGACTCTCTGAAGATGCTCAAACAAACCAACTCAAATAAGGGGCATAAGAGTAAAAGCAGATGCTCTCTGGTATTCAAGTCGCATCAAAAATGTCCTACTTTCTTTCCATTGAATCTCAAACTCTCAAAGTAATGTGCAGGAAGAGCAACAAAAAGCACAAAAGGTCATTTTAGAATGGCAGATAATTCCCTTCATGGAGGAGTTTAAAATTAGAGAATACAGCAGTCCTACTCATAGAGCAAAGGGGAAAAGAAAAAAGCTCTAACTGAAAAAATAGAGTTCTGCAGAACTAAATCTGCTGAAATAATGAAATACTGATTTAGCTATTCAGATTTAGGCAGATTTATCTGAAATGTTGGTTTATCATCAATTCTGATTTAATATAAAACACTTAAAATCACAAACTGCATATCACAATGGCTGTGAGATTATTATCATTTATAAAAATCAGTGTAAATAAGCATTTAAATATATTACAGGATTTTTTAACGGTTAATCTCCAGTATTAAAGCTACCGTCTGTTTCTTTAGACTTATCAGTTAATCCAAGAACCAGAAGATAAGAAATCTAGCACGTCAGGAGGACTAGTTTCTCAAACTATTACGAAATAATAAAATGCAATATAATCAAAATTAATCAGCAGAGAATGCAAAACTCTGCAATCTACCAGCTGGTTTGAGAAAGCCATACACACAAAGGAGACAGGAAATAAATAACAACTGACATCAATAGTAAATTTTGTTGAGACTAAAACTTATATAAAAGGCAAAAGAGATTTTCTCAAAATCTGTGATTGGATCAACAAAGAGAAGTTCTAAGAATGTGTTCGGAATATGAAAAATCTTAGTATAATATAGGTTCCCTAATTAAGAACAGTAGAGGAAACAAATATTTCTCTTCTGCATTTAAATAGCAACAGGATTTTGTATTTTTTTATTACAGACATCTGATAAAGAACTTTCCATTACATTATTAACATAAGAGAATATTAAACAATGTCTATCTAAGAAATATATATAAATATATATATATAAATATCCAAAGTATGCTGAAAGTGTTTGTAAAAACATTATAGGCTAACTGATTTTTATATTGATTGAATTTTGGAAACAACGGGAACTCCATGAGATTGGAACAGTTGTGACAACTACTAGCAGCACACCGAAAGAGAAATACTAAATCTTCATTATAATCTCATAATTTCATAATTAGTTGCTTAGTGTCATCCGAGTCTGCTAAAGTTGCAGTGTGGCTCTGACCTAAGGAGCACAGCACAACGGATAGGCGACTCGGTGAAAACTTCCAATGTTGTGTAGTGCTGAAAAGAGCTAAAGCACTCCTTACATGTATATAATATACAAGGAGTACGGCCCAAAGCAAGTAGGAATCAGCATTGCTGAGATAGATATTAGAATTGTATGAATCACTGTGATACCCATGTTTGAAGAGATTTTGAGAAATCTGGAAGACTACTCAGTGGTTCCAAAGAAATGATTCAGAGGACAGAGAAAATGGCTTGTGGAAAGAACTTCAAAAAGCTGTATCTGTTTAGCTTGGATATGCATATACACTGAAGGGGGGGGGGAGAAAAGCAAGATGGAGAAACATTTGAGCAGGATCTGCTCTACCTTCTTCTAGGTACTAGTTAGGGGATTCTCAAACTACCAGAGGAAAACCAAGCCAAAATCAGTGTAAAAATCTGATACTGTCACAAATTTGTGTGAGAAATGAGTTTTACAAAGACAGTGATTACTGAAACAAACTTCCTAATGGTGTTAGCATGGACTGTCTGTTTTTCAGTGTCTTCAGAGCATGGATAGATGCTCTCTCCAAGACAGGCTTTAGCTGCCCCCACACGCTGACTATGCTGACTTCAACACAGGGGAAAGCCTCAGTCTAAAGTAATGATTACCTATAGTTTTATATATAAGGCCCTTTTGGACACTGTGAATTAATCTTGATTAATCAACTTAAATGTTGATGCATTACTAACTCATTTACAGCTCATTTTAAGAGCAAATTAAATTAGAAAGCTTAATTTGAGTCTAAATAACATTTCCTGCTATCTTAAAAGCTAAAAAAAACCCCAATACATATAAAAAATCAAACTGAAGAACAGTTTCTATGCATTAACAGGCTTCCCAGAGAGGTTGTGGAGTCTCCTTCTCTGAGATCTTCCAAACCTGCCTGGATGCAACCGGGTGCCCCGTGCTCTGGTTTGGACTGGAGGCGGAGGGTTGGACTAGATGATCTCTAGAGGTCCCTTCCAACCTCAACCATTCTGTGACTCGGTGATTCTGTGATTTGTGTAAAGGCCCAGCTTTTCATACATCTTCACAAATATGAGAGTGGCCAGGATGAAAATCTGTAGCTCACTTCCTTAAAAGAAAATTTAGAAAAACAAAATAGCTAACTAAAACCAAATTAATGTAATACCAGAACAAACCATCCACATTACTACCTGCATCAGCTAAATTAGCCACTCTCATATCTAATTGAAAACCTACTCTTCCTTTTGAATTCATTTGTTCCTGCCTCTATGGGTACCTCAGAGTTAGGATGAAGTAGCTAAGTGCAAAGGTATAGGCTCTGCATCATTAACTTTGTGTTCTGTGTATAGCAAAAAAAATCCTAAGGAACACTACACGTATGTCAAGTACTCTTGTCAAGTACTCAATGGCCTATCTAATACGTCCACTTTTGCTTTTTGGCATGAGTTTTACCCAGTTAGCTTGTGTTTGGATTTTTATTCCCTGGGAGAATCAATTGTAATTTTCAATGACAAACACTGTAATCACAGCTCTCTATTCAATGGTATAAAATTTTCTAATTAATTCTGCAACAATGATACATATTTCAGGAGACTGTAGATTCCTCAGTCAAAAGAATGTATCCCCTGCTCTAAAGAGCTTTTAATAGAATAGATGACAAAAAATGTGGGGAGAAAATAAGCTTTTTAGCATATTAGGAATCACAGAGAAATTATGAGGCCAGCTCAGATGTCTGCTGTCATTTGACATACCCTTACATATCAAAGATATCCTTATGATGCTGTGAGATGTATCCCTGTGTCCTTGTTGAGTCACAGCTGGGGACCAGGCTGCGTAGCCCTAAGCATCAGAAATCACACAAGATGTCTTGGTTTGGACATCTGAGGACTTTGAATACCATGTCCCACAGTGTCTGAGAAGCCCATGGCAAAGTCAGGAGTTGAATCCATATTTCTCAACTTCCAGAATAGTCCGTGACAATAGCTGTTTTCATCTGGGAGATGGCCTCACATTATTTTTCTCTCCTAATAGGTGCTCATAAGCATTTTAGTTATTTTGGAAAGTTTCATTAATGTGCTATATACTTCTGTTTCTGTGAAGCAACATTAATGAAAGAAATGAGGGAATAGTTTCTAGCAACAATCACATCATAATATTAATAGCTCTTTTGCTTGTTGAAGCAAATTATTACTCATAGAATTCTCATTTTCATGGTTACACCATAAGAACATGCATCTGAAACTATCTGTTTCACTGCACAGATGCATATAGTAAATGTCATTCATGATTTCTGCAATATATGGACCTAGAAACTTTCATAAAAAAAAGATTTCACTGTTTCTGTGATACATTTTTACCATATGACGATGCACAGCTATCTTCCAAGAAAGGCAGCACTGCCTTTGAATCAAATTACCCAGTCTGGCTGGATAGTAATGAAAATTTTATATTGAAAGTAGCATGGTAATTAGGGGCAAACCTTTCGAGAGAGAGTTCCTCCAAGGTATGTCTTGGTAATGGCTACATGACCCTCATGTCAAAGTCCCTCTCTCTGTTGTAAAAGTTTATAACATTAATTTAGAAGCCTGGGGAATTCTAGCTCTAGGCATATGTAGGATACATAAACCAGAGCTTTTCATGTTTTCTCTGCCATTACATAGAGACTTCTTTTAGAAATCTAAGACTCATGTGAATGCAGTATGGAGTGGAAGCATATGCGTATGCAACTGAAGAAACATTAGAACAAGGTTAATAAAAATGGCCAGTACTGATTACCAGTAACATATTCACAGCAGTAAAACTAACCAACCTCTACCATTCTGTGATTATGTGATTAAGAAGTCCAAGTGAATTTGCTCCCAAGGAAATGTACAGATCAGACGTTTCAAAGTATTCTATTGCCACCAGTCAAAGATCTACTTACTCAGGATGACCAGAGGTTAAGCTGTTTCTGAGTGTTGAGGAGAGGGCAAACATCCATGACTAAATATAAAAGGTCTCATCAAAGCTGGCTTTACATTTGGGGGCTGAGTATATGAAGTACAGTCTGAAATGCTGACATGAAACAATATGGAAAACTAATTTTGATATATCCCTAGAGCTATGTAAAGGCTCTGCTATGAGTTACTTGTTACAGGTTTTGATCTTTGCTAGTAGACCATGGGGCTAGTAGATTGGGACTAGTTTGCTAGTGAAGAGCAACTGTGTGGTGCTACAGAAATTTTGAGGAGCTCTTTTGCTAGTAAGCTGCCTAATCTTGCACCAACTGACAGTATGTAGAGGACCCCGAAGGGCTTTTGGTTGACCCCTTCAGCAGCTGCTGTCTTGCTGTGAGAAGACCTCAGAACTAGGCCAATAACAGCCTGAAGAACAAATCAAAATGAAGGAGGCTAAGAGCATTATCAGATCAATTTCAATTCGATTTTTATTGGTGACATCAATTCTTGTTGTCTGCTTGCTCTCCGTTCTGAAAGAGAACAGAACATGTTGGACACAACAGCCAAGTCAGTGAGGTGGAGCAGCCAATGATGACATCACTGAAAAACATTACTGGACACAGTAGGGGAACAAATAATACTCATAAGCTGAGGACACATCTGCTGCTAGCGGCACAGCCATAACCTCAGAAAAGAAAAGAAGTCACTCTCACCAGGATGCAGCATAAGTAAACATTAAGCCTTGCATATATCAGTGACACCACTGTTCCAGGAAAGAACTCACACCGACACAACTGTGATTCTCCAGTCATGTATGTACTGCCGTGGGCACCAAAAGCTAGAGCATTTAATTTGGGCATGAAAGAATCAAAGAATGGGACAAAGCCAAAGAAAAGATAATGCAAAATACTTTTGTGGATCTACATTACAGTACATATGGGCAGCCTGGATAGGTGTATCATTAAAAAAAGAAAAAAGAGTAGAACTCAAGAAAACTGCTCTTTAAGTAGACTGTACGAGTCTCAAAAGCTACATGAGACACCTCCTCTAGCCACTGCACATTTAGTCTCTGTGCAGAGGCATTGGCCAATAGCAGAGAGCTGTGGGATCTGTGCTGAACCCGACTGCAGCTTCTACCTTTGTGAAGATGTGACATCTCTATTCCTGGTACCGCAGTGATGGACAGCTGAAATTTTAAGCAAATGACTCACTGCAATCATGCAGAAACATAGTAATAGGGCCTCACTCGGTTGTATCCTAATTTATCACATCCTGTGCCTTGTGTCTTTCTATCACTGCATGGACAGCTGGTCTGGGAAGTAAGCTATTAATCAGTCTCTGCTGGTCAGAGGAGGCTAGTGACAGTTCTTATTCAAATCACTTAGGTTGTCATCCATATTTCCCATTTCAGCATGCACTTAATCTCGAAACATTGGTCTTCCTCGTGCTTACAGGCACTCTTATGCTCACTGTCAGGCACTGCACGTTCACAGTTCAGCCTCCAATTCTCCACAGCCACTGTTACCACAATTATTCCTTCTCTAGTACTAAGAGCTTTATGTGCTGACAGCGATAGCCTGGGTTGTGACAGTAATAGAAAAATAATAAAAGAGGAGAGGGAAAGGGGAAGAGATAAGCAGCTCAGCAGGAGTTGTCAGAAAGTCCAGCTGATATGGGAGACTGGACAAAGGGAGGACAAAGCAGAAAGGAGAACAGAGATTTGTATGACACTAGCACAGAATTAATTAGAGAAGTTCTATTAGTAGGCAAGTGGCAGAAGCAGAAAGGAAACAAGATTAAAGTGGTAGGATCTCCTAAAAGGAGAGGAATGAAAAAAAAGTTATCGATTGAAATTCAAAATGTCCGATTAGAAAGATGGAAAATGACAGACAAGTAAAACCTCTGATAAATAAACAAGGATAGGCCTGAAGCTATCAGTAACGTCAGAGGCTATTGAGAATGCAAGAAGGAAACAACAGAAAAAAAGTCATATATTTGGTCAGAAGGTCACTAAAAATGTGGGAAGAGAAATTCAATGATAATGGGGGTAGAAGTCAGAGTGGAAGACGCCCAGAAAGTGTGTAAGGAGCAAATGGTTCATCTTGTGATTTCAAAAGTGAAAGAACTGGTGGTCTTAAATGGTGAGTATAGAGAACTTCAATTAATGGAGGCTTTTTGAAGATAGAGGAAATGTAAATATTTCTGTATGTAATTGTACTTAAGTAGATGCTGCCTTAAGTTACTGAACCTTAAGAAATCAAGAAGGAAATAAATTAGTAGCAAGGTTCTCCTCTTAAGGCAGGTGGGCCACAAGCACAGATGAACACAAGACAGGAGCAGGAGTGAAAGAGAATGAGAGTGGTGTATGGAAGAATAATGAGTGATAAGGTATCTAAGTATACATATCTTGTATATACATATAGATATCTATATCACTCAGAATCTCAGTGCATTTTTCTGTGAAAAGATCAAGATAGATGAAAATAAACGTATGAACATAAAAGAGGAAGGATAAAAGAACTCTTATGTATAAATTAATAAAAGAAAGTTGATGGAATCACATAGTGATAAAATGGTATCATGCTTTAAGGTTTAAATTGCAATAACCAATTCTTGAATATTCGAAAAATGTCTAGAGTAATATTTAGAGATAAAATAGAAAAAAAGAAACAAAATATCAAGAATATTCAGAAACAACCTGTCAGTTATTTACCACAGCAATCCCGAAAGATCTGCCATGAAAATCCACCACCTGTGAGAGAACAGTATCTGTAGGGGCATGACTTCTATTTACAAAAACTGAGATGCTAGAGACCAGGCTCATCTTACTGATTTCATTCTGCTGCTAGTGATAAAAGTTCTACCAGTTGCCTCTGAGGAGGGGCACTTCAGAGGTCAGTTCAGATCTTGCTGGGCTTAATGTATTTGACATAAATGTAAACATACAGCGTGCTTCCAGCTCCCCTTTAACTTACTTACAAGGGAGCCCAGGACAACAGGACTCTTTGGTACCTTTTTCACAGTTTTGGCAGAAGGTTCATAGATGAGCTCACCCACCAGACTTGTACCATTACAGGCTGAGCCTTCTGAGGTCTTGCCAGGACACAGTGCACAGTGCAATTGCAAAAAGGACACTGTAACTGCAGTTCTGTTTTCCCATGTAATTCTTATTCACTCGCAGACAGGCATTACTAATTAAGCCATCAGTTTGAAGGAAAGCAGAAGAGCTGAGCTGAGACTACATTTGATTCAAAACTTCATGAGCTATTCTTTTTCATTCTATTCTTCATTTCTAAATTAGGAAAATTAGTTTAAATGAACATTTAAAAAATGTTAGGGAGCATTTTAAAATCTTTTACTTAAGTGTTTTTAATATATTTTGATATTAGTGCATTTAAATATATATATAAAACTAACTTGAAATATTGCTTAATACCAACCTTCAATGAAAATCAGTGCGCGGGGTTTGCATTGCCAACGTTAAAAGTAATCTGCTGCTTGTACAGTCCTATTTCAAAATATCTCAAGCATCAAGATTATTTCAAAATATATTTTTAACCTAATGGTGCAATAGCGCTTTCTTTTAGAAAATAGAAAATCACCCTATCACTTATTATAAAACATTCAGATGCATTGCTAGTCATTATTAACTTAAAGTAGAATACAACATTCTTAGTAATATATCAACAATTCTAAATAAAAAAGGTAAAATTAACTCTTTTTAATTTCCCTTTAAGCATCTATATCTTCACCAGTGAACCCTGGTGAAAGTTGTGATACACTACAACGCTTACACATATGTTACTAGGTGCATCTAATCTACTTCATTGTGTCTGAAGTTTTAAATACAGATTAAATTCTTCAGTGCAAGATGTATAGAGCTTGTTTCTTATAAAGATCTGTAATCCATTATAAATAATCAATAATGTCAATATTCTTTAGTGCCTTTATGTTATAAAACGAGGGGAGAAATAAAGAGGAAGTTAGAAACTTCCAAGGTTTATATTAATGATATCAACTGCATGCCTACCCCCACAGACGCTGCCATCCACGTTTTCACACTGTCGATCATCACATTCACAGTTTTTACCATGAACTCTGCTGTCTCCTGGGGGGAAACAAGTGCAGTGGCCGCATTCACATTTTCCTGTAAGAAAAAACAATTGTCAGGGTCATGATTTCAGGAAAATAAATGAAACAACATAAAACAATAAACTTATTCTATTGCCTGCCTCTCAAAGAAAAGCCACAAGTCACCATAATAGCTGAAGTATGAACAAAAATACTCCTAAAAAACCCTCCTTCCTCCATGACGTCCCCAAGCAGAGTGTATCACTATTATTTACTGGTAGAAGGCACAACAATTTGCAGTCACTGGAATTGTATCTGCTTCATTTCTCAGCTTTGCATAGCAGAGCAATGCCACACATTATAATTGCAGAATTAATGTCTGTAATTAGTCTAAAATATTTAATACAAAGAAAAGAAACTCCAAAATTAATGAGATTAAAATTAAATAACCTATGCACAAGGCTATCTAAGATATTCTCTCTATTTTCGACTGGAACCAAAATAACTTTAAAACTATGCTCTGCATTAGAAATTAATTGGAGATGTTAGTTAAAGCAATAAACTGATTACATGAAGTGAAGTCTACCATGTAAGATTGAAATCCTACCATAGGATTTGAATTTGTCTCAACATATAAGATATATTTTTCTACAGAATGCTAGATATTATTTGTATGCATTCTTTTCATTTCTAATACTCAAATAGACAGAAACAGCAAATTAGTCCAGCTTATTGGTATGTGGGGCTCCCACAGATTCTTTTTATCAGCTCAGCTTATAGATCTTAAAAAAATGTAATCAAGTACATCATCAAGTACCACCCATAGGCAGATGGGTACTTGAAGCCTGAATGACAATAAAAAAGAGCATTTCAAGCAAGCTTGTTTAAAGAGAGGATTTAGCTGAGGTGAAAAATCCTTCAGACAGGAAAGCAAAGAAAGTTTCTGTAATGAATTAAAAAATTAGAATGATCTGTAAGATCAGTGGACCTCAGTAGAACTGGAAGTCCTTTCAAAATGGGCAGAAATCTCAGTTAAGTACACTGGGAAAGGATTTCTCTGAGCTGTTTTCTTGCTTTGATATATTCAAATATACAGTTATAGTAGTTTAGCATATTGCTGTATGCAGCGCTCAAATTATTACTTCCTACATCATTCCTTTTACAAACGCTAGAGAATCAGCAGTAGGAACATGAGAAATGAATGTGGTGGTGTCACTAACTAGTTAAAACTTTGTACTATCTTAAAATGTGTATTTTATCTTCAAAAGTACCAACATTGTGATTAGATCATTTGTAAAGCAACATTAACAGACAACTAAAGCAGTTTTGCAGAGGGGGTACACTTTAAAGATAACATCGTGATAAACATATCACGATATAGGCAAGTTCAATGATTAATAGCATGTTGTAACAATAAATTCCAGGTTGCTTCAGGAAAAACAGAAGATATTTTCAGGGTAAGATCACTTCAGCCATTCTACTGTTTGGTTGGATATATGTGTTCCTGAAGCCACAGCAGCTACAACCTCTTCTGGGACCTTATTGTCTTCTTCTCAGTTATTGCGGTAACCGTATTTGCCACAAAAAATCATTCATTCAAAAGTAATGTGAAGCTCGCATAATACTGCGAGGAATCAGCCCTTTACTAAACACGCCCTTTCTTTGTGTGCAACAATAGGTTTACCATAGCAACCTCACTGTAGAGGGAAGGCCACTGCCCAACACAGCCTAAATTCCCTTTAAATTCCTGGGCACACAGAAACAATTAAACACACGCAGACTGTAATATTCTACATCTTGGCAACCATCTGAGCAAGACCTGAAGTGTATGACTAATAGAAATAAGTTCACCTCAGATATTTTATAGCAAGCTCTCCTCCTTGCTGAGCAGGGGCAGCAAATTTCATTGCCTGATGGCTTCAGATGAAGGAAGCTTCATCTGGAGGCTGTATTAGCAACTAGCATTGAAAAGCTTAGTCTACTTATTATAATGCAAGACTCCAAAAATAGAATAATTACAGGAGATATTTGTCTACATTCTTAGTATTTTCTCACACTCTATTTGAATAATGCTTTACTCTCAGGGAAGTCAATAGGAGCATTAACTCATTCCTGCTAGATAACTGTAATTGTTTGAAGGCTGCAAAAGACTTAGGCTCAGTGATTTTCTCTTTTTTCTTTCTTTTTTATTTTTTTCCTTGAAAAGAATATTAAAATCCACAAGTGCTAGATAACTGAATACAGATGAATACCTAGATGAATACTTTTAAAAATCTGTGCCTTGAGGATTTACATTTTGGTTTTATTCACCACTTACTAGAGCACTTTTTTTTCATTCCCCTTGTTGAACGTTTATGAAAGCATAACTGAAATAAACAGTGCCTAAACTTGCATTAAATCTCTTCCCTGCAAACTGTGATGACCATTATCTTCATGCTTCCAGACCAATTTCCAGATGGATTGCCTAAAATTCTTTTTTTTATACAGGTAATTTTCATTTTACAACACTGTGAGAGGAGTATATAATTTGCTTTATATATTTTTTTTTCTTTTTTTTTTCCCAGTTATAGTCAGCAAAAATGTCAGGAAGAAAAAGCAATGTAAAAATAAGCACTGAATATACAAAAACTAACTTCATTGTCTTCTCCTGTATGCAACTCTGCAATATCTGTGTTTTTTCTGTGCACAGTGTTGAATTTATATCTTCTAAATGTAAATAAATAAAATCAACTCCTTTTGTTGTTATTGTTGTTGCAAAGAAGAATACAGGGTGAAACTGCAACCTCAGCTTCCATCTATAACTATTCTTTTTTTTTTTAAAAAAAAAAAAAACTGACTAGACAAACTATATTTCTGTCTTGTACTTGGAAAGATCCCTGGCTTTTTAAAATGCAGGTGATTCTGGGTGCTAAAGGACTGTTTCTGGGGTGCCAGCAAAAGCGTGCCTGTAGAGGTATCTTTAATGCAAAAACATTCTCTAAACCCGTTTGAACGCCTAAATGCCTGCCTGATCCCACAGAAAGCAGGAAAATCTGGGAATTATTTTTTGCATGGATTTTGGGTAAGTAGGAGCAATGTTCTGCTAGCAGCATGTGCACAGTGTCTTCTGCAGTCTCCAGCTGTGCTAGCAGCGGGGAGGGGAAGTCTTCCTCTCCTAAGAAGGGTTTATGAGCACGTTTCAGAAAGGTTCAGTTTGTCTCAAATGTTCCTATACACGACAAAAGAGCCCAATGAGCTAACATATTCCTGGTGCTAGATCTTTAGCAAAAGAAGCTTGGCCTCAACATGAAAAATGTGATTCTCCTGCTGGATCTGAACAGTCCCTCTGCACTGAAGTGCTGTTTTGCTGTCTCAGAGCCCTAAATCTGGTTTGCTTTTTGAGCAGAGCACTCAGCTGCGCTCTGAGAGCAAGGAAGACGCACCATGCTCATCTTGACACACCGGGTTTTCTCAGTGTTACCTCTGTTAGTACCTTCCTGGTGAAGACCAGGCTGATAGGAATTGAGTGTATGAGAGACATACAGCTTAGTGTCCTGTCTCTGCTGTGCCCTACACCCTGAGAGCCTTTGCGGGAAAGAAACCTTTCATGAGACATAATGCCAGCATCCCAGGAGATGTCCTGTACAGCAACTTCCGTGCAAATAAAACCCATGATGGGAATACTGATGTTTCTGTGTTCAAACTGAAGCTGCCAGGATCAGGAAGGCTTTTTTTGGTGTGCATGGGTGTTGCGTCAAATGGGTGTTTTTTTGATTTGGTTTGTTTTCTTTTTGGAAGCATTATGACTAGGCTTAATCTTTCCTCATAAGGCTCAAGTATAAAGGAAAGCACCTTTTCTTTTCCTTTAACATATTTTGATACCGCACAATGTTTCAGTGTTTCACTGGAAATCAAGAAGGTTGATTGAAACATCAAAATATGTATTTATCTTCTCAGATACAGGAAAGAAAATGTGCTGCAACTCGAACAGGAACAACTACTTGCTCAGATTTGGGATAGGACCTAGCTTTCAGTTTCTAAATCAATACACAGGAAAACAAACATATACCTTAAGTCTACTCATAAAAAGAGATTATTTGCAACATGACTGACCCAAGACCTCAAATAAAGATATAAAAACTCCAGAGAAGAGCTTAGCTGAATCATACGGACATAAAATGAAATGAAATGAAAATTGCTATTATAAAT
This sequence comes from Eudromia elegans, assembly GCA_003342815.1. Classification (NCBI taxonomy): domain Eukaryota; kingdom Metazoa; phylum Chordata; class Aves; order Tinamiformes; family Tinamidae; genus Eudromia; species Eudromia elegans. The sequence goes on along the minus strand of PTEX01000073.1, from coordinate 2,853,538 downwards.
CTAAAGCCAAGTTTCCAGTCTTCAGATTTTTGAACTTTTTGTGTCAAGAACTTTGTATACTGGAATGAACTTTTAACAGTAAGCTCAGAGAATTTTATTTAAATACCACCAATACTTGCTAAAGCATATAATTGGTATAAATATCTCCATTTACTTCACTTTTACTAACCTGCCCTAAGCCTAATAAGTGCCACTACCTTATTCACAGGGCTAAAGTAGCTCTTCAATGAATTAATCATATCACTAAACTATATCACACACCTGGAAGACTCATATCTATAGCTATAAAGGTCTTGTCCCAGGCTGCATTATCTCATCTTAAACTCTTAAGTGGCTTTAAAGGTCAGCTTACTCTCACTTAATGCTGATGTTGACACGTCTGGTCTTATTTTTCTTTCAACATCGTGCTTGTAATTCCTACTCCAAATCTGTGTTAAATGTTCAGTGATATTGGGGTGATGTGCACTTAGATGTGAAGCATCATATTGCTCCCTGTGAACGGGAAGTGAACAGGCCGTAAAAGCTTCACAACGCTCATGATATGCAGGGAGCAGCTCCATGACTCTGAGGTCTTCTCTATGTACAGCTTGTCTTAGGCTGTGCCTTTAGGAGAACGTCTAAATCCCCACATTTGCTCAAGGCCTAGCTCGGCTTGTTGTGATGTCTGTTGGTATCAGGATTTGACCCAAGACAAAAAACTAAAAAAAAAAGCAGATTAAGATATTCCACTGCTATGTGTGCTTCAGGAAGGCTTTCAGAAGGACGAAGTACCAAAATGTCCCTCACATAATAATTACGTGCTCTTTTTGCTCAGACAGAAAACATTTCCCCCCTTTTTTAACAGAATTGATTCATAATGCATATTATTAAAAATGCAGATGCATATGCAGGCATAATACAGGCACACTAAAAAGAAAAAGCTACTAAAATGTTCTTTTTTTTAAAAAAAAAGGCAGAAAAAAAATCACCCCTAAGAGAAAAAACCTTGGGAAATAAAAGAATTATTTTTATCCCAAACAATAAAATCTCACAGCAGCATCAGCAACTGAATATCCAGGCTGTTGAAAGCAAGGGCTATGCGGCAGCAATTGCAAATGGCTGAGCCTTGCCCCCTGCATTGGAATACACACTATGTAAGAGTGGAAGCCTAATTGCACAGTTGGTGTATGGCATCTGAAGTAAATGTTCTCCCTTTGTGACAGACTAATAGTGAAATACTGCACTTCTTTAGACATATCCACTCAGCAGAACCACTTTGCAGATTTAGCATCAGATAGTCTTTTACAGCTCTAGCTGATTAGTGCTATTGATTTTTATCTTCTTTACCATGCTGCTTTGCTTTTCTTTTTTTTTTTTTTTTTCTTTTCCTTCTCTTTCTTTAAACATTTGGGTACGCAGCACTGCTGTGCTGCTAGCTTCCTTTTCAGATTGTTAGCTTGTTGACATCTGCTATCATCGTGAAGCCTGCACGCCGCCTCCATCTGCCTGCTCTCAGTGGCAGTGCTTTGAGGATCTACTTCTCCAACACTGCCATTGTGTTTCCGTACAGCAAACAGGGAGAAATTCTAAAGGAGATCCGCCACTGGAATCATGGAGAACATTGAGAGAAAAACAGAATGCTAGTCATACATATAATTTTTCCTGGTGACAAATTTATAAAGTCACTGGTGTGACTTTGTCGCTGGAGACACGTCCTTGACCACTCATTCAGCACATTAGGGGGGCAAGGATGACTACTAAGGCAATTACCTCTATGTTAGAAAGAAATGCAGTAGTCAATGTCACCACAAAGAAGAGGGAGGTGTGGGGGAAAAAACAAAAATGAAGGTGGCAAAAATTTAAAAATTTTCAAAAAAAAATGTTGTTGGGGCAGAGAACAGTGGAAAAGGAAGAGAAGGAGGAATTAGTTGGAGGGAGGGGAAGAGACTAGACACATAGGAAAAATAAAAGACACATCAAAAATGTGAAACACCTTAGAATTCAGCAAGTCGTAGCCTGATTTTTATACTCCTTCCTCCCTTCCAATTTAGTTCCTTTTTTTTCCATCCGCCTTTCTTTTCTTCTTTGTATCTCCTCTTTCTTTTCTCTTTCCACTTTGTCCAGTGAGCTCTCATCTCCTTTAAAATGTTCAGTGTTTAACATTTTGAGCTTCTACAAATCATCTTTTCTATCAGATCACCCCATGTTACCTCCTCCAGCTTGGGTTGAGCTCTATCTTTTCGTCTTTTTAATTCTTTCTCTCCAAAATGCTCAGTAACTCAAACTATCAAGAAAAACTATTGTAAAGAGATACCAATAAATCAAGTAATGAGTACCTGGCATTCTATATGACAAACATCTTCTCCACAGAATACAAAAAATGAAATATTATATTTGATTTAAAGAACCTGACTTGAAAATGCTTTTTCTTCCCCCTGACAACTATCAGGAAAAATAAGTCTCATTTCCCTTTCAGTCTGCCCAATTGTCTGCTATTTAGCATAAGCATCTATAAAATATACTCTAGTAAAGCCCAAACATAATAGACACATTCCAACAACAAAAGATACATGAAATATAAGAACATTGTTTAAGAAGCTGTGATTGCTTTTGAGCCCTTTAGAGTTTTAAACGTTTGACAGCCTTATCATCCAGAGGATTGACTGCTTATCCCTTTTCCTACATGATCTGCCATGTAATGAGTCATAGCATTAATTCCACAGAGATCTTTAATTTGGAGATTAATTTACTAGAAAATGTCAACTGCTTTGTGGAAGTTTAATCACCAAAATGTTAACCTTGTTCACTTCCTGCAGATGCCTGTTGTTTATTGGGTTGTAAATTCCAGGATATTTTAGGGTTGCAGTACAAGTCTATCTATTATCATGTTTAAACTCCCGGACATGCTGCTCTTTGAAGCATTAGCCAAGATTAAAGAGCTGTATAATGGCAAAACAACACTATGAAAAGATGCGACTGCATAGCAACCATCAATATTATTTGTAGATAACAGACTCCTAAGTTCAGAAACCATGGCAACAAATGACATCACACTGTACCTGCCTTATTGATTAGCCTTCACTCCAAGACTTTTTCTAGAAATGAAAGGCATTACCTAGCAACTGCATCATCTATTGAGTGATTCCAAGTTAAAATGCTCTTAAACACCACTTATAAGTAAATTTGGCTTTTTGGTGCCAACCGGCCAGATTGTGCACTAGCCTTTCATTACACGACTATGTATTTTATCTGTTATAAAAATACTGCCTTATGGCTCTGAAAATTTTTACCCCAAGTATAACTGCAACTGTGAAATAACACTTCCTGGTACACAAAAAGGTCATCTCTGAGGAAAAGGATGGCATGTGTAACGAGGGAATCGAAGGCACTGTTGTAACAGTTTTTCAAATGCAAACTTTATATTTAGAAAACAACATAGCCCTGCAGTCCTTCCTTTCCCTCTCCCTGATTTCAAATATCAGCAGTCAAACCTTCATGGCAGGATTCCTTGAATTTACACATTTCAAGGAAGAGCTTGGAGCAATAAGACGACAGCCAGGAGTTACCAAAGGAGACCTGCAAGGTACATTATGTGTCACCTACAGGTGTACTTGTTTAGCCTTCTTCACAGTAATATCCCTCTTTGCTTGGCTCTCTTAAAACGTCCCCATGAGAAGGCAGAAGTCCTGCCCCCCTTTAAGGGGGATTTACAGAAAACAGATGTAATCATGAGCTTCATATGTTCCTTCTCATTCTCCTCTTTGAAGGACCTGAATAAATCCCGGCAATTAAGGACAGTTAGCAGTCTTCAGTAATGCAACACGTAATTAAAGCCTGCAGGTTAACTCACACTATTTCTGCAACATTTACATCAGAAAAGATGGATTTGGAATCAGTTTCTAAACCTTTCTGAAAGAAACAACGGTCTAAAACACTCAAATTAAGGCTCTTTATTTTAATTAGTAAACACAAAGAACTGCTGTGAAGAGCCTCACCATGAAAGTCCAAAGATTGACTTCAAAAACAGGCGTTTATATGTTAAAATTGACACTAGTTCTCAGAGCAAGAATTCAGGTTTCTAGAATACAGTCAGCCCAAAATTTCTAGTCTAAGGACTGGTGCTAAATGAAGCAAATGCACTTGCCAAAAGTTGTGCTTGGACTAAAACTGACCTTCATTTTGCCTGTCCGTCACAAGCAAGACACTTAACCAGCGTGTATATCATAGCTATGAAACACAGGAGTCAGATGATGCTGCCCATGCTGCTGCGTGATATGAACTACTGAAGTTCCCCCTATAATTCCTCTCTGAAGAGTGAAAGGGAGAGAGACAGGGAATTCAAGGCATGTGGGCTTGTCTCTCCTTACTGTTCTTGTTTTAAAGGTACGTTTAATTTTTCTCTTGTTGTTTAAAAGGTCTGTGTTTAAAAAGTTAGAATTTTCTCAACTTTTACATATGCAAAAAAAGAAGGTTTTTTTAATAACAATAACAAAATGACAATTTTAATAGCCTCAGAAACATTCTAAGGTGAAATGAAACAAAAATAGAAAAGCTATGGTCTGTTACATAAATCAGAGAATAAGATGATCCTTTACATTGGATTAAAAATGTTAAGACAGTAAAGCCTTGTAAGTACTGTAGGAAATTCTGTGATAAATTGAAAACACCTATCCTCTTTAATTTTGGCAATAAGTATAGATATTACAAAGTACTAATTTGTCAATCTCAATCATCACAAAAGAACACAAAGACAATACAAATTGGGCTTTTAGAGGCCATTTGCTTTATTAAATATTAAAAAAATGTTAGAAATGAGATTGCTGGCTCACAAGACAATCGTTTCAAGGAAAAGGCAATATTCGCCGCAATATTTTCTAGCAAAAAATATCAGCAAATCAAAAGAACACCTACAGAGAGAAAATTTGATGTATCAAGTGGACTGAATGGTTTTGCCTTTCTGAGGAGAAAAATAAAAGAACACCTCAAAGCCATATGCTCTAAATATTTTTGTGCCTTTTCTCCTCTGAAATATTTTAAAATCCAAAAACTAAAGTTAATTAGGTTCCTTCTCACATCCTTGTCAGTACACACAGACTTATTCACTGCTAGTAGATAATCCTGATCTACACTCACTTTGCCAAATCTTTCTCGAGTACATGAGAAGGTCACTACCATTGCAATATGCATGAAATTCTAATAATTCTGGACCATGGTGGATCGAAATGTCAAACAAGATTTGCAGGGAAAGGCATCAGGAAAGGCAGGGATTCAGCATCTCTGTTGCCCGTTTCTTGAGTATTGAGATGTTCTTTACCCAATACAGAGAAACAGGAAATTTTACAGCACAATTCATCTTACCCTGAAGTAGCTGTCTGAACAGGTATTTAGGAGCTGTGCTTTTCTATTGCAAGGCTACTACAGTGGAGAAGAATCATAGAATCATAGAATCATAGAATGGCTAGGGTTGGAAGGGACCTGTAGAGGTCATCTAGTCCAACCCCCCTGCACACGCAGGGTCCCCTAGAGCATGTGGCACAGGGTGATGTCCAGGCGGGTTTTGAAGATCTCCAGAGAAGGAGACTCCACCACCTCTCTGGGCAGCCTGTTCCAGGGCTCTGTCACCCTCACCGTTAAGAAATTCTTCCTCAAGTTCCTGTGGAACTTTTGGTGCCTCAATTTGTGGCCGTTTCCTCTAGTTCTATCACTGGCCACCACTGAGAAGAGGCTGGCCCCATCCTCCTCACTCCCTGTCTTGAGATATTTATATACATTGATCAGGTCCCCTCTCAGCCTTCTCTTCTGCAGGCTGAAGAGGCCCAGCTCGCTCAGCCTTTGCTCATAGGGCAGATGTTCCAGGCCCCTAATCATCTTTGTGGCCCTGCGCTGGACTCTCTCTAGCAGCTCCACGTCTCTCCTGCACTGGGGAGCCCAGAACTGCACACAGTACTCGAGGTGCGGCCTCACCAGGGCTGAGTAGAGAGGCAGAATCACCTCCCTTGACCTGCTGGAGATGCTCTGCTTAGTGCACCCCAAGATCCCATTGGCCTTCTTGGCCACGAGGGCACACTGCTGCCTCATGGTCAACTTGTCGTCCACCATGACGCCCAGGTCCCTCTCTGCGGGGCTGCTCTCCAGGAGGTCGGTCCCCAGCCTGTAGGCATGTCTAGGGTTATTCCTGCCCAGGTGCAGGACCCTGCACTTGCCCTTGTTGAACTTCATGAGGTTACTCGCCGCCCAGCTGTCCAGTCTGTCCAGGTCCCTCTGGATGGCAGCGCAGCCCTCAGGGCTGTCAGCTATTCCTCCCAGCTTAGTATCATCAGCAAACTTGCTGAGGGAGCACTCCATCCTTTCATCCAGGTCGTTAATGAATAAATTGAACAGGACCGGACCAAGGACTGACCCCTGGGGGACACCACTATCCACAGGCCTCCAGCTGGACTCGGCACCGCCGATTACTACTCTCTGGGCCCTGTCATTTAGCCAGTTCCTAATCCACCTCACTGTCCACTCATCTAACCCACTCTTCTGGAGCTTGCCCAGGAGGATGCTGTGAGGGACGGTGTCAAAAGCCTTACTGAAGTCCAGATAGATGACATCCACCGCTCTGCCCTCATCTATCCATCTAGTCACCCCATCATAGAAGGCTATCAGGTTAGTCAAGCATGATCTCCCCTTGGTGAACCCATGCTGGCTACTCCTGAGCACCTTCTTCTCCTCCATGTGCCTGGAAACAGCAGTCAGGATGAGCTGCTCCATCACCTTCCCAGGGACAGAGGTCAGGCTCACCGGCCTGTAGTTGCCGTTTTTGAAGACCGGGGCGACATTGGCTTTCCTCCAGTCCTCCGAAAGAAAGAGCTCAATCTTTCAATAACTCAGACTTGTGAAGTAAACTTTGCAAAAGTCAGCTGCAATCCTTTGAATCCTTTGGAACTGCTCACCAATAAAATATGAAATGACAAAGTCAATAAAGCAGAATCACAACGGAATTAAAAAGTAGGAAATGTTGCTGGGAGTTTGTCCTTTATTTTTCTGCTTTTGCATTCCCTTTTTTTGCTACACTTGATTTCAGATGTCTCTGGTGTTATTAAAAATTGACAGCCATTATTGTTATTGTTATTCCACTTTTTCATATATAAATCTTGATAACATTTTCACTTTTTAATCAGTAACTTTTAAACAACAAGGTAGAGAGTTCACTTTTAAGGTGTTTCCAGGGTAGCAGAAGATGGTCTGGAGAAAAGAGGAGAGCATTAAAATGACTAGCCACATTTCTATAGACATCCTCTGGGAAATCTGCCTGTAAGAAACGGCATCTAACAGGTTCCACAAAAGAAAAGACCAACCCTAAAGCTGCAGCTGATGAAGGAAGGCAAGGAAGGATTAGGAAGGCAACATTCAGATGAGGAATGAAAAGTATGAGAGAAGGCAGGATGAAGTGAAAGTTGCAGACTTGGCACATGGGAAGACTCTGATAGCAGGTCCGCAGCTGAGAAGGATGGCAAATGTATTGCCATGAGTAAGAACAAAGTAGGAAGCCAGGCAGAAGAGAAGAACCAGGGTCATAGGATAGATTTGTAGCACTCCAAACATCCTGTAAAATTAAGTGAAGATGTGAAATGGAAGGAAAGAAGAACAAAGGCTCCTGCAAAGGAGGAACAGACAATGAAGACACCTAAGGACCAGTCAGAGCCTATGGAAGAATGATAGATGGGAGACTGGTGAAAACAGAAAGCAAGATGAACAGCTGAAAGGAGAAGCAAAGCAAGGAAGAGACCCTAACACTCAACCAAAAAAAACCAAGCAAAAGAAAACCAAACCCAAGGGTTTACAGAAGGGATCCAGATGAGGAAGATGCTTCAGGAAGCAGAAGCCTAGGTGTTATCAGTAACATCTTTTTCAATTTGCAAAAATGGTGTAGCATGAAAAGATAGTAAAGGGTAACAGACAGCTCAAGTCAGGGGAGGGAGTGGGAAGTTCTATTATCCTCTCTCTAAGAGCAAATGAACTACTGTCCAAGTTAAAATGACTTTACAGAAAGAGCCAACACATCTTCCATAATAATAAATAATCAACTCAATTTCCATAGGAAGACAGCTCTGATTAATCAAGACATTCACCTTGCTGAACTATAAAGTGATGTATCATTTTACAGACCGCTGAGTCTAGAAGAAGAAACGCCATCATCTCCTGTGCCACCATGGTTCAGAACTTTGCCAAGTCATTTTGATGTCTGAGGACAATTTTGCTGTCTCTCTCTTAGCCCACCTTTCCTCTTATGTCCAGGGGCCAAATCACCTTTGAAATTCTGTGACTCATAAGGATTGGACAGTGGATGCAGTACTGAGGAAGCCAGCGAGCATAACTGTAGAGCATGTGCCAACCTAGAGAAAAACATAGTGTGCCATGTAGCTATTCGCTCAGGTCACATTTTTCTTTGACTACAAACTTTTTGTATTTATTTTTTACAATTATGAAAGGCATCAAGAATCATGGTTGACTTCAGAGTCTTACCACAGAGTCTACACATGAGTTTAGGTGAAGCATTAACAAGCTGGTAGACTCTTCCACACCTACCAGAGTGAAGCATGGTTACAGCACCCAAGAGCAGGGCACTAAAAGCAATTGGTGGCCAAAGGGGCATTATGAAAAACAAAATGACTTTTCCCCTTCAAGAAGATGAAATTTGTGAAGAGACTGCAAGGAGGTGATGCCAAATGAAGAAAGGAAAAATGGGGAAAACTGTCCCTTAAAGCAGAAGGCTGTGATTCATCCATCAGCAATGGCTTAGACCCACCTCCTGGGACAACCTGTGGACATGAACCGGGCAGCTTTGCAGCAAGTGTAGAGTAGCATTTGTTCCTGGCCTTCACTAAGATAGATTAAACTGGGGTGAGAGACCAGAAAGGAAGTAAACTGCAGTAGCAACAAACACTGTTCCAGCACTAGAATGCCATCTCTCATCTTAGCATTACATGAATTAATGCTAAAGCAGTAACTGTTTACACATAAGCATTTTTATAGCCTATCCAAAATTCATCCCAGCCACTGTCCAGGAAATGTCACTCTGTTTTGTTTAGCACATAAAATACTGCTAACCAGGCTGAACACAACGAGTTTGGCAACTCCATCATACCTGATTTCAGATGGAAATCAGGATCAGATGGAGCGCACCACAATTATCATAAATGTCTCATTAGAGAAATAAAATAGGCTTGGTATTACCCATTTAAATCTGCCAAATTGCTTTAAACAAAGTGTGAATGTAGGGTTTATTTTATTATTGCTTAAGGAAAAAGTACTCAAAATGACTCAGACAAACAACATATAATGCTATGCTTAAAAATCAATTAATTCTGCAGATCTATTTTTTTTTAAAAGTCAAGGAAGGTTACATTTTCCTTCCTTCCTTCCTTCCTTCCTTCCTTCCTTCCTTCCTTCCTTCCTTCCTTCCTTCCTTCCTTCCTTCCTTCCTTCCTTCCTTCCTTCCTTC
>PTEX01000073.1:2734723-2837235 GCA_003342815.1 Eudromia elegans | reverse complement strand
AAAGAAAGAAAGAAAGAAAGAAAGAAAGAAAGAAAGAAAGAAAGAAAGAAAGAAAGAAAGAAAGAAAGAAAGAAAGAAAGAAAGAAAGAAAGAAAAGAAAGAAGAGAAAGAAAGAAAGAAAGAAAGAAAGAAAGAAAGAAAGAAAGAAAGAAAAGAAAGAAAGAAAGAAAGACTAATAGGCTGAAGAATGGTGTAGGGGCTTCAGGAATATGTCCAGTAGAGCTTTTCCTTACACATAGTAGTATAAGTCATTGATTCAGAGGACACTCACACAAATAATAGGGTCATTGAGCACTGACACGAGAGTATTGAATAAGGCAAAAAAGAAGGCAATAAAGTGAGTGGGAGCACTAAAAGTCCATGCTACATGGTCTGTATTAAGAAATTTGCTGGCTCCATTTCCTTTCGAGGACGAAAGTAATCCGGTGAGACGTAGAAAGTTACAGGGCCACAGCCCTGCTGACTCTCTGCATCGCACTAAGAAATCCAGCTGGCCCACTGAAGAGATGGATCTGATTATACCGTCTGCAAGAGATGCCAATCACACGTTGCCTGTACCCATTGATTAGCCCAACAAACTGCCGTACTTCCTGCTGCTCACTTCCTCTCTTCTCCCTTAGGGATTTTTTATAATATAGACATTTAAGTCTGAAACTTAGGTACGGGGTAGAGGAGGAAGGACAGGGAATTATCAGTTACTATTCAAACCCCATGATTTTTGCCCTCGAGTTTTATCTTTTCTTTAAACCAAGTGTTTCTGTACATTGTCTTTCATGAAGTTATGGTCTTTCTGATATCTGACTCAATAATTAATGTGTAAAGTTATCGCTTGCATGCATAATCTTCCTCTTTCATGAATATGTGAAGGAGGAAAGATTATAAGTTGTCAAATGCTTCCAGAGCCTCTCTCCATGACAGAATGATAGATCCCAGTGCTGTATTTAAAACACAGCTGAATAGATAAAAATAGTGTTTAACTTTTATAGCCATTATGAACCACAGTAATTTATTGAACCCTTCAATCAGCGGAAGAAACAAAAGATTTGGAATGGGTGAATGACTCATTTCTTTCCGTGTGCACTGATGCTCCAATAACTTGATGATCTAAAGGCTAAATAAGACTGAACAAATGTATTGTAGAAATGAAGCAAACAACACATCATAAATGAAAACAAATCACTGGAAAGCAAAGAGAACAAACTCCAACCAGTGGTTGACTTCTAATTAGCTGTATCTGCAGGATGTGTCTGAAGTAGCTGGGAAGACAATCACCTATTTCACAGTGATTTGGAAAGAAATCCAATTACACTAGGAACAACAAAACTAAGTAAACAGGCTCAGGTGTTTCTGACTCCAACACCTTGAAAATTGAACATATGCTTATATTTTTCCCTCTTTTTTTTCTCTTTTTCTCCCAAATTAATTCCAATTCTTAGAAGGAATTTGGATGCCATATTAACATTAGACAATTTGAAAATAACTGCCTAATGTATAACACAAGAAGCCATATATTTACTTTCAAATGACACTGAAAATGGTTCTGTGCTGCTCTGTTTTTGAACTAGAAACAGGAAGTACCATCTGCCCTGGTATATTCGTTAAGGTGGTAGTTCAAATAAATCGATGAAAACGTACCCAGAGATCCAGCTTCAGCATAAACTGAAAAGAACAACAAAGGAGCTGCTGTACTAAATAAAAAAAAAGGTAATATTATACCCAATTTCATGTCCACTCACTGACCTTGACAAGCTTTGGTAGATTCAGATTTGCTACCTCAAAACTCTACTCCATTTCAGAAAGCTTTGTTCCCTTCTGGGCACACCTCACAGGACAGCAGGGCTGCTTTCAAGATTGATTCCCATACAGACACAATACCAATAAATGTCAGAGCAGAAAAAGGCTCATAACATTCATGAATTACAGCTATTCTTGCCTCAGACTGCAGGGAAGCCCATCTACTTCCAGGTGTCAGGAGGTTAACCCTGAGAGAAATATTTCCTATTTCACTGCTTGCCTTGTTTGGTTCTAAAAATATATCTTTCCTGAAGGAAAGACAGCAATAGTCAGTCACAAAGATCACTCTCAGCACCTCAGACTAAGGGCAAGATTTTGAAAGAGGTGTGTGAGTAGTTCTAAACTACCCCTAAAAAATGAAAATATAACCATAAATAAGGTTATTACTATGAAGTCTGCTACAAATAGGCACTCTTCCCTATGGTTTGAATACACTGATGCTGGCTATTGAATTGTAAACTCTGTTTGTCTCCACTGATGCAGTGCAGACTTTGCACTTCCAAAATTAAGATGATCTTTCCTTAATAACACTGATATATATATATATATACACTGTTATATATATATACACACATATACTTATATATATATATTTTTATATATATATATATATATAATGTTTGCATTTTCTTTCATAAATGTTCCTTTTCTTTCCAATAGGTAAAGTCCTGTCTTAAGCATCTGGCAGAGGCTTTCAAATGTGAATAAAATCAGATAAATAAATATGATGAAAACATATATCTAGGTATTAAGCCTGACCTAATTAATAGAACTAAGCAAAATTTTTATTTGTCAGGTCTTCAAGATATAAATTGGGAACCCAAATCCTGCTGAGTAGACAGTGGTGCAAAGAATTCCTGACAGAGCAAATATGAAGGCATTAATAAATGTGTGGTGCAATCTAATTCATCTGTGTTGTTTTGAAATATTGCATAACCCCTCTAATTACTCTTTTTTGTTCCATTAAGGTACATAGACAGTTAAGACGTCTGTTGAGTCCTGCTTTGAGGAGTGAAAGCAGGTATTACTCAGCATTTCAGATTAAAAGCTGTTTCTCTTGAAATGCTGTTTCAAGTCACACCCAGCTTTGTATTTCTCATTGGGAATAGGAAGTTTTCACAATAAAACATAGTTTGTTGAACCCTGGTGCAGCAAAAGTGGCATTATAATTGATAATACAGAAGCTAAAAGAATGATTAAAATATCAACTAACAAGAGGCCTGGGAAGGTAACGTTCCCTTTCTCCTCTTGTAGTTCATTATTCATTGTCAGCAGAATAAAACAGTCCTTCCTGAAACAATAAACCTCTTGAGACAAGCACCGTCACCTGTTGCCACATCAGCGTACAGCAGTGACACAAATACTGCTGCCAGTTCTCGGGTGGCAACCAGAGGCACCAACACGCTACAGAGTCACTAAGTAATTGAAACTAAGTCTGTGAGAGTTGGTGACTGCCTAAACACAAACCCCTTTTTGGTTTATTGAGCACACAGACATGACAGAATCATCAGCTTGCCTGTTGCATCCACTTTCACGTAGAGCAGTTTAAAAGGCTTATCATGTGGTCATCACATATGTTATGGTCCCCTAACACCAAAGCAGTGTTTCTGAAGACAGATACTAAGTGGGAGTCTGATCTCTCCAAGACTGAAGCAAGAGGTTACCTCGAAGCCATGAAACCATCTAGTATGTATTTCTAATTAAAATTCACAGTATTCACAACTGAACTGTACTAGATATTCATGTGCAGCAGGACATTACATAACTTACATCTATATCCTAAATATTTCTACTCTCAGGTCCCATTGTCTTCCAGAAAAGAGCAGACAAAGCTTTTAAAAGCTGAGTAAGGGTTTATATGATACAATGATTATATGAGGGGCTTTTTTTCCTGTTCCTGACAGTAATGCCTCATACTGAGAAATCTCTGTTGTAATCAGGCAAACTGTGTTATAGATATATGTCATTACTATGGCAATTCTGCAAGAACTTTTTGAAGAAATGTAGACTTGATTATCTCACCCTAAGTATTTATATCAGTGAATGAAGAACTCCCTGAAGGCCTCCTACATGTAAAACTGTATAGAAAACATTCAGAAGAGCTCAAGGGTATTACCCACACTGAAATTTCAGTTTTGAAAAGTTTTCTGCGTTAGAAGTATTTGGAATTCTGGCAAAATATATTAGGAACCTTAATATGCTTTAGAAAATATACAGAGGGAGTTCCTTTTAGCACTAAACAATACCCTACCTAATGACATAAAATAATGTAATGTGGGAGTTGTAATCAGGTCCTTGACTAGCTCGTTTAATTGTCTCTGGAAGGAGACTGAAAAAGTTTCCTGAGTCAAGCTGTGCTACACCTTACAAAAGGTGTTTTTAATAGAGTGTAAATGGTCAGACTTCTGAACCTGAAATTCACTTTCTGCCTGTGTCCGTGCAAGTAAATCTCACTCCTGATCAAAGATATTAATTTTTAATGGGGCACATAAAAACAAATCCAAAATGTTTTGCATTTGAATATTCCCAACTTTTTACAAATCATACTATGTTTTTTCACCCTCTTTAAAAATGGCTAAATGTTCCATCATTGGAAATCTCAGCTACGTTTGCCCCAAATAAATTAATTGTTGGGAAAGGTGAAGTAGCCTTTTCCTAGTTCATTAATGGTAGCTATCAAATAGTCCCTCCTCTGTGAGCAGAGAAATTTTCTTTTTAAAGTTTGTAACCAGACCAAATAATCATTATCACACTCCATTATCCAAAGGAGTTACAGTTCCACAGTTCATTTAAATGAATCTAAACAAGATTGTCACCTTGCTAACTCACTTCAGTCAAAATAAAACACTCTGAAAAGTGCGACATTGAGCCACAGGGATAAGACTGAGTAAAACCTGAAAATGTCACCGCCTCAGATTTGTGATGAGTCATTCCCATTGAGGAAAAAGTCCTGATTACCACCTCTTAAGAGACACACCTGTATGTCTTATATCCCCGTATGGCTGTCAACATGCAGTTCCCTAGCAATGAGTACTATTTATTACAGCAGTTAGTGTGAATTACGACTTACATGTAAAAGAGCCTTAGATTTAATTTAGATATTAATTACCACCGCCTATGTGCTGAGGTTCTATGTCAGTTGCAGCATCATTCCTAAGTTGAGCTGACCCATATTTTTTAACAATTTGTAATAAAAAAATTAATTGCAATCTTAGAAATTCACAAGTTAAGCACAGAAGCAAGAAAAACTATTGAAGAATTCACTCCAACAGATCATATGTTCTGTTTTATAAGGCATTTACTTACTAGTTCATTTTTGGAAGTTTGCCACCCCAGAAGAGATCTACCTGATCGCAGTACAAACTACTACAGCTTGTGAGTTTGCAGAAGTGCAGGCTTCTTGCTCAAAGACTGATTATCTCTACAAGATGCTTCTAAATCTCACTGTCCTCAATATCATGAATGAGAAATTTTCTCTGAAATCTATTTGACCTGCTGCCAATACATTCCCTGAGGTCACCCAAGAAAGAAACTAATTAATGCTTAAAATTTGACATGCTAGATAATTCTACAGGTGACAGATCTTGCTTTGATTTAGCTACAACTGCTTGTAATTACGCACTTCATTTCAGAAAAAAAAAATCATGTTAATGAATGCATTTATATTTATATTTGCAATGCTACTCAGTGCCTCTCATCAGAGTTATGATTCTTTTTCTTTGGTTTGGTTGCCATTGTCACCAAAGAACTATTTAGCCTTAGGAAATTAGAAATATATATTTACCCTTCTTTGGATTTACCTTCTACTCATTGTTACCTTTTTTTTTTTTATGTGATAATTGTTTCAAATGCTTACAAAAACAAATCACTGACTGTTTGTTATTCAATAACTCTTCACCCGTATCTTCACAAAAACTAAGCAAATAATACATTCTTGACAGTAACATCACTGTGATATCTCCAGTCAAATCAGTCACTTATGACTAATGAATGTTAAATGCCAATAATGAAATTCAATGCATTATATACGAGTCCAAAATGCTCCTAATTAATTTCAAATATCTATATTTGATAATAATAAGTGGTGCATCATATTCAAATTGCTAATGAGTTGCTAGCAGAGGTCACAGGAAAAATTCAAGAAACAACTCTGAATCTGTGATATGAAATTTAAAAAAGCTAAAATGAAATGAAGCAAAGGTTTCTCAGACTAACAATGCCATTCTTGGTATATCAAGATGAGTGAAAAAAGATCAGCATATTTCTTGTATACAGTAACAGCTTTTAAGTACTACTAAAGCATGTTGAAACTAATAAAACAGAAACAAAACAGTATAAGCCCAAAATATTCAGTAGAGGTAACATTTTGAATGGGAGCATCCGGAATTTATAACATTTGCATGCCAGCTCAAATTAATTATCTCTGCACTCCTGGTTTAATCTAACAAGTAAACAGCAAACAGATTGAAAATATGCCATAGTACATAATACATAAAATTATTTATGTGCAAGTCTACATAGACTTGTGATATTTCAAGTTTCTATTAATTCCCTTTGCTTTCAAAGTCCACTTGAAAGCTACTATGAAACTCCAAAGGGTAAATGACACTTGATTCTGCTCTGGTCCAGTCAGCATACATTCTGCATCAAAATATGAACGTCAGTGCAGTGAGAGACCAAGTTCTTATTCCTCAAGCTGCCCACAAAGACTGATCCACAGAAGATCCACTTCTTATGTAGTAAGGTAGTATTCAAGAAAAAATCGTGTGGTAGTGTCATTCCTAAATAGTCTTTTGAAGGACATTTCTGATGAAGATTGGGTAAATGGATTAATCTCTGGGCAGCAAAATGCTATTCCCGAGCTGAATATTTATTTATGGTCATTTTGTCCATACATACTCCTCCAAAGGGAGGAGGCTCATTTGCCCACTGTCTGATAGACTGCTGCTCACACTCAGACCAGGCTGATGCGTGGGCCTTCTGGGCAGATGGCATTTATAGAGGCACTGATTGATGGACTCCATTTGCTTGTGAAAGCAAGCTAATCCACACGTGCATTTTTCCAGGGTGTGGTGGGTACATAGCTTCTACCGTACGCCGTACGTACCCTCAGGTGCCTCCTACCTACTCCTCAGTGCCTGTGAAATAAATCCTTTACACACACAGCCGACACAAAGATCAATGCCTGAGTTCTGCAGAGGAATATGCAATGGACTTTGGTATGCAGTGGATCTTGATATATCTTTTGAGCTACAGTTGCTCATTTATCATTGCAAAGGTCATAGATCATAGCACGATAAATTCAGAAGGGCAAAAGAACTTAGTATGCTACGCCAGACTCAGGTGGTTGCTGGGTTATTCCCACAGCTCTGCCATGAGTAACTATGGATTTACAGAAAAATAAGAGGGTCTATAGCTTGTAGGTCTTGTGGACAGTAAGAAGTACAGCTGAAGAAAAATCTCTTAAAGAAGACTGCTCGAAATAAATCAGTAATAATATTTTCTAAATTTTTCACTACATATGTCTTTTTTTCTTCCAAGAAAGGCAAAAAAAACTTTCCACTTGCTCACCTCTCTGAAAATATATATATTTATATGTATGGTCTTGTATATGATTATTCTTTTATTTTGATATGAAATAAAATATTGGTTTTTTTATTGAAATGGAGTGTGTTGGAAAAGAAACTTTTAAATAGCAAGTATATACAATTTCTGTGAAAATTCTAATGCTCTGAAAAGTTGATGTCAGTTAATCTCCTCCCGCAAAACCTCTGGCAAAAAAGTTTCAAACTATTAGTTATTTAGTCAATATAAAGAATGCCATCTACTGGCAATAATAATATTTTGCACTATTCCTAATTGATTAGGTTTGGTAAGGTTGCCACTGTCGTGTACTGCAAATTATTCAGGAGTCTTTTAAGCAGAGAAAACTGTGCATTTGAAACCAGATTTTTTTTCCTAGATTTCTTTTAAATGTATATTCCTATCAATTTCCTTCTGTTTGGGTCCTAGCTTCTACTAGGAGATCATAGGTTGAGTTCATGACTTGCTTAAAAATGATTCTTTTGTACATGAGTATGTTCCACCACTTTACATTTCACAATGAGAGGAAAAACACATATACTATGTAAATAGTATAAATTAATTCCAAACAGGCAGTTCTAAAATTGGCCTGCTTAACAAATGCCAAAGATATACTTAAAAATGTCATAAGTAAACTGACAGAAAATGGACTCTTAGAGGTATTTATGCTTAGTTCTCTCCTATCTTACAACTTTCCTAAAACATTCATTGAGTAAAGTGTTGGCATTTTGAAGTAGATATTGGCACAAACTGATTTATAAAAGAATAAGTTAAACAAATGGTAAGTTTATCATACCAAAAAGATAATAAGGGAAGTGTATATAACATACTTCATCAAAAATTAAAAGTACTTAGAATTACTTTATATGATATTTTGAAACCATGCTTATGATCCATGCAAAAACATTACTTAAATAAATTAATATTAAAAATGCAAACAGTAGTCTTTAGTTTTTCTGCTCTCTTCTGCCTCCCTTTCACAGGGAGGCACTTGGAGTTATCAGATTCAGCAACTACTACTATTTGTACAGCGTCGGTTTCTTAGATCTGGAATTTATGTACCTTTCTGAATATCTCTATTATTGTGAGATATCTGGTTTGTTTTCTTTTTCCCAACACTAAGCTTTCTATTTTAGAAATGGAGAGCTGAGATTCCAGTAAATTTCAATTTATGATTTAATCACAATTGCTTAGCTTTGTGGGTCATGTCTTGCTTTATTGGTTTTCTGAGGTATAATTTAGATGACAAACTAAAAAGAACATGGACAAAGACAAATATCAGACTTCAAGTGTGCCATAAAAATAATTTTCCTAACAGAACTGACAAAGCTGTCTGCTGAAAGTATTTTGGGTCCTGGACAAATGAAGATGGCAAGGGAAGGGCGGAACATTTGAACCAATGGGCCTATTACTTAGAAAAATTGCAGCAGTTCCTGTAAAAGAAATGCATTAATGATATTCAGGAAAGAAAACTGAGATAATGTATTATAGCAATTTCTAGGTTCTCTTTGTTAAACAGTATCTTGAAAACAGGTCTGGGACACAGGCTTTGTACTGAAATAGGACTTTGTTAGGAATGTCTCAGCATTAAGACTGTCTTTCAACCCAACTGCCTTGACTTTGAACTTTCACTAAATTTTGCACTAGTTTTCTCCAAATACAAACCGTGGTAAACATCTTCACCTTACAGTTATTTTCCAAAGCTTGATAGAAATGTTTAGACATACATCCAAAAAAGACTCCCCAAAGTAGGCTCCCCATTGCTAACTAGACTTTAACAGAACCTCTCAATGCCTGGTGAGATACCTAGATTTCACACAGCCTACATCTCACTTGTTCACAGTCTCCTTGGTACCTTAGTTCAGTCTTGGTTCTTGTAGTTCACAAACCTCTGTGGAATCACCTAAAAGTACAGAAATGCTTCCACACATCTGTTGCTGTTTGGCACTTTCGCTACCATTTCTGTTCTCTACTCAAAGTAAGGATGCAACTAAGTTGACACAATCACTGGAAAAAAATACTATAAAAAACACTACTCATAAAAAGCATTACCCAATTTAATCAATAAATGTTTGGTAGACCTTTAAAACACCAAAGAGTTGACAGAATACTATTTCAAAGGAGAATCTTTTTAAAGATATTTCTATTTTAACCGCAACTCATACCATTTCCTTTCCCTCAGAGTCAAGTTAATCAAATGTTAAATCTTTTTGCTAATTAGTCTGCTTTGGGAGAAGCATTTTCAGTATACATCTGATCTTTGATCTCCATGTGCCCTCAAACCAAACAAATAAAAGGTAGTAAAGAAAGAGGTCAATTTAAATAGCAAGATCATCTTGATTAATCATTTGCTGAATTCACCAACAGTATTCAACAACATTTGATTCAACATTTGTTTAATGTGTTAATTTATTCAATTTACTACAGCAACAAAAGTTAAAACTTTTGTTTCTGAATAAAAACTCTCCAGACTTTGAAAATGAGAATCACTGTGTAACAAAACACCTTTCCAGCATTCTGATTCTTACAAGTACCCGTATCTCTAATATATCAGTTGTTACTTCTTTCAAAATTGGCAAACAGCATTCTGTTAGAATTATGTTTTATGCAACATAAGTGATACTGGCATACTAGGGTATTCTTGCCTATGAAAAACCACAAAATTCATTTTCTTTTACATTCCTTTCACCCATACAGAAAAAAAGAAAAAAAAATCTTTATATTTAATATACTTCAGATCTGCTCTCCTAAAATGCAGTTTCTGCTGGGTCAGAATATGAGGCAACTCATTCTCCACCATAGCAAAATATTTCAAGATAAATATTTAGCTTCTCAAACATGAAATTGTGAGACAAACAAGTAAGTAAATATTGATGGGCTGGAATCTGGTCAGGTCTCAATCTAGTTAAGAAAAAATATTCATGTGTGTCATTACGGTACCGTGGGAAGCTGGACTTCTAATATTACACACATGTTTCCCCAGAAGTGCATATTTCCTTTTCAAGATAACAAAATCCTAAAAACAAGGTGTTTGGTATTCACCAAATTCAAATATTTTTGGTCTTTAACAGATTTCAGTCTAAAAAAAAAGGTGTTCATTTGAATTTTCTGGGCTTTTAAGGTGTATTTAAGTGAAAACTTTAAAAAAGAAAAAAGTAGTTACACAAAAGGAGGAAACAATCACACTAGTTGGCCAACCTGCAAATCTATTAATCTTCTGTCACAATATCCAAAATCAATTTTGGGAGAGCACTGATTAATTTATTTTGCACAACCTCTAGGAGAGGACAAGAAGCTGCCTCAGAGTAGGCAAGGGGTCCTCAGCAAGGTGGCTAGGAGACTCCTTTCTTTCATCCCTTCCTAAGGGCTCTGTAGACACCTCATCAGGTGCTGTGCAGAAAGGAGGACAATCTTTATTGCTGTAACAGGAGCATTTGATAGATATCTCTTCACTAGTCAGTTAGACATGATCAGGACCATTTCCTGGCACTGAGACCAACTGGCAAGGAAAAACTGGCACCAGAGTGTGCTCTTCCATGGAGGTGGCACCATGCAAACTGGCTACCGGGAGCAGTCATTAGCCCACGTTAACTCCTGAAGCATAAACAGGAATCATTTGGAAAACATTAGTTGGCACATAGCAAAAGTGGGCCAGTGACTCATCTAACCATTTGACAGTCCAGACAAACAAAAGCGGGCTTGGGACTGATCCCTACTAATCTAGATGCAGCTGTTCTGGCAGCTCAGTATAGTCCATAAACTACAAAAGGGTATCCAGAAAATGTACTTGTGTCTAGATATTAGTAGAAGATACTTTTTTTATTCCAGTCCACGGATTTCTTCCCATTTGCAGTGTAGAAAAGTATTACAGTGTGGGGTAAATAATATCATAAATAGATGAGGTTCACAGAATCCAAGCAAGGCATCTAAAGATTTTTTAGTTGAGAGCCACTCTCATAAGGACAGTAGAGAAAAGCAGGGGCATCCAGAGGAAGATTCATCTTAGGAAACAGAGATATAAAATAAGTTGTAAGAACTGCCCTCTGGAGGAACTATCATCCACTGAAAACAAAGGCTAAAGTATCCTAAATATAGATGTCTAGCTGAAATAGGAGTGATGAATCTTACCCAGAGTATTCTACTGCATTTACAAGGACTAAAATATATGTTAGCTATAATAACAACAATAATAGCTAACATGATGGATAACTTGGTTTTTTTTTTTTTTCCCCTCCCACTGCAGACAGCAGAACAGGTAAGCAAAAAGGGCTCAGTTGTGTATACTACAGCCAAGTCTGCATTTTCAGATATCAAGCGACCCATGTTGCAACGTTTCCATATACATGATCTATCACAAAGATAAAATGAGTAAAATTTTTGGACAATACAAGCCTTCATCTCACCATTTTTCTGCAATACACAGCTCTATCATGTATTCATTCCAGTCAACAAGCTGTAAAATCAAATTAGCTCTCACAGGTACACATGTCCACACACATAACTCACTTTCCTCTTTTTTTTTTTTTCCCCCCAGCAGAGTTTCTTTTGGAATGTCTCATGTTACTCTGATCAGACAACAATTCCTGGACATGCCGGAGTTATCAGAGAGCTGGTGCCTAAGGGTGCTTTCATTCTGAACAGCTACTGTGTTTACAAAAATTTAATATGAAACTGCATCGATCTTTTGTGTTGTATGTATTGCATTAACATACAATTCCCATCGCTTATTTCAAAGAATAGTTTGACTGCAATGTCAACATTTCTCTATCTCTAGAAGTACTCAAGACTGATAAAACCGAAATTTGGGTTAGGGATCACTTTTTAAGTGAACCAAAATAGGATCATACCCAGAAGTGCTTGTTTTTAATTGGGTGGCTCTTCTCCAACTGGAAGGAATAGCTAGTGTTCTAGTTGTTAACAAACGACTTTCGTATATCCAACCAGAATGTATGATTTTTGAAAAACAGGTCTTCGTGAGGCACTCTTTGCAGAAACGAAAGAAACTTTACTGTAGACCTCTGTCTATCAGGATTTACTGCTTAAGCTTATGCAGTTTTCCCATCTAGCATGCACAACAACGAATTCCCTTTCTAGAGCACATACCATCCATCAAAGGTGTTGATGCATTGCTGGACTATATTCAGCTCACTACCCAATCAAATGGAAGAGACAGACTAGACAAAAGATTGAAAAGAAGTCTAGCACAAATGAGTCCATTCTTTGATTAGGTAATGGCAATTATGATAATTACAGGAATTCACTATAGGGAAATGTTCCAAAATTGCCAGCCTGATGCCAAGAGTAGCACTTGCAGTATCCACTTATGTAAAGCTTTGCCTGAACTTTTTGAATACTAACAATGTTCTTTCAATTATAAACAGAATAAGTTGGCCTGACTGTGATCTAATACATCTTATTAATATATGGCTTTTTTTTTTTCTAAGATATACACATCATTTACTGATACATTACTCACTGGGCTTTAAAGGGAATGAGCACAATTAAAAGTTAACCTAAACTTTCACACAATACCATAAAAACTATTATTTATCAAATACACTATTATAGTGATTCCAGTGCTGACTTTTTATATTACCTGGACTAAAGGTAAGAGTATTATCACAGAGTCACAGGATGGTTGAGGTTGGAAGGGACCTCTAGAGATCCTCTAGTCCAACCCCTCTGCTCCAGCAGGGACTCCTAGAGCACGGGGCACAGGGTGGCATCCAGGCGGGTTTGGAAGATCTCCAGAGAAGGAGACTCCACAACCTGTGGGGTTTTGTTTTGTTTTCAGTTTGCCTTCTATAGTATGCACTATAGTTCCCTGCTCTTGCTTAACAAGAAGCCAAGATCAAACAAGTTGAGAAACTAGGGCTAGTATGACTGAAAATGTCAGTTCATTGTAAAGAACAGTTAATGAAAACTGATGTATAGGAAGAAACAACTTCCCACCAGTGCAAAATGGGAAGGTACAGGTCAATAACAACTGAACGAGACTGAAATGTAGAAGAGAATACATAGGAAAAATAGTTAGCCATCAGAGAAAGAACAATCCTGGCTTTAAAATTCTTAAGAGGTTGTTTTTCACAAAAGAAAGAGGTATTTTCTTTTTTTTTCCATTGCTATCAGAGAGAAGCTGAGTTGAATGATCTGAAAACAGGGGAAACACATTTCCTTACTTTTTCAAAAGATAAGCAGAATGGATGTAAGAAGAACTGTATCACATACACTACACTAGGTTTAAAATTCTGAAATAGAATGGCCAGCAATAATCTGTAAATGAATCACCAATTTTACTCCTTTGTCTTCGTAGGTAAAGCTACATGCTATGATTTAATGATCATTAATATGATGGAGAGTCTTACACACAACCAAGCCAACTAATTGCTGTTCAAATATTGCAGTTGTAGTTGGTCTATGTTCACGTTAATTGTTCTATCTTCTATACGGAACTGTTCCCATGCTGTTAAGTACATAAACTTTTCAAATGGCATGGAAATGTACTTCAAAATACATCTTTCCACAGAATTGACAGTTACATAATAATTTCTAAACAATTATATCACAACCTTTTCAAAACTACACAAGAAATCAAGGTTGATTGACTGTAAGGTTCCTTACACAAGGTCTGTTTTAGAATCATGGAATCATGTACGTTGGAAGAGCCCCAGAGGTCAACCGGCCCATCCTCCTGCTCAGAGCATTCCTCTTAGACCACTCAGGCTTGTGACCATTTGAGTTTTGAATATTTTCACAGATCGAGATTTCGCAACGTCTCTTAATGCCTGTCCCAGTTTTGACCACCCATGTGGTGAAAAAAAAATCCTTATACTGAGTTGAAATTTTCCATGTTTCAATTTGGGTTCACCACCTGTTATCCTTCCCTTGTGCACACCTGAGATGAGTCTGGCTTGCTTTTTTCTACACTCTCCTATTGCAGACAGCAACTAAGCTTCCCCTTTTGAAAGCTGAACAGAACCAGTTCTCTCAGCCTCTACTTATGTGCTCCAGCCCATTAAATGGTCCTGGTAACCCTCCACTGCATCCATTCCAGTAGAATGTACTGAGTTCTTGTGCTGAGGAGCCCAAAACTGAACATAAGACTCCAAATGAGGCCTCACAAGTAGTAATTGAAGGGGAAGAATCGCTTCCTTTAATGTCTTGGCAATAGTCTGGCTGATACAACATAGTACGTTGCTGGCTTTCTTTGCTGCAGTGGCACACTGGTAACTCTTATTCAATTTGCTGCTGATCAGGACCATTAGGTCTTTTGCTGCAAAGCTGCTTTCTATCCATTTGACTCCTGGATGTCATTACTCTATACTAGATGTTCAATTTTGCATTCATCACCTCATTGAACCTCATATGGCTCCCATCATCCCATTTTTTCAAACCTATCTAGGACTTTCTGAAAAGCATTTCTGCCTTACAGTGTATCAACTTTATTAGTCCACTTTCTTATCATCAACAAACTTGCCAAGAGTGCACTCCATTCGGTTATCTAGGTTGTTAATAAAGATTTTGAACAATGCTTGTACCATATCGATATCTGAGAGACATTTAGTAACCAGATCCCATGTAGACTTTGTGCTGAGGACCCACACTCTTTGAGCCTGATGGTCAAATCAGTTTTACACCTGCTTTTTTTGTCCAGCAATGCTGTTCATATCTTACCAATCTGGCTGCCAAGATACTATGGAAGACTGTATCACAGATCCTGCTAAAGTCAAGATATACAATAATCATTTAATCTTCTTCTATGCACACACATGGTCATCCCATCAGAGAAGGAATCACACTAATCAAGCACAAACTGCCCTTGGTACATCTCCATGTTTTCCCTTTACAGTCATCTTCTTACCCCACAATGGAGCTAGAAATAGCTTGAAGCAGGATTTGCTTCATCACTTTTGCTAGAAACAGAGATTACTGGATCCTCCCTTTTGTACTTCTTGAAGATAAGAATGATACGTGCATTTTTCAAGTCATCAAAAACTTACCCCAATCAAAATGATCTTTCAAAGATGATGGAAAAGAGCCTCACAATGTCATCAGCCAGATCCCTCAGCACCCTTGGATACATGTCGTCTGGTCCCATCCAAGTGGCTTAAGTGTTCCCTAACTGTGCCTTCTCTATAGTGAGTAGTGCTTCTTTCTATAGTGGCAAGCTCTGCTGGTAGGTTTCAGGAAATTGGAAGTCAGAGAGTGTGTGTGGGGGGAGTTCACCAATGGGGAGAAGAAAAAAAAAAAAACCCTCAGGTTTTTTATATCCTTTATATCCAGAATATATCCTTCTATATCCAGAATAGACTCTCTGTTCTTCTGAGCAGCAGGCCCACTTCTTGCACTGTTTTTTTTTCCTGTCCGTTTGCTGATGGTGTAGATACAGAAATCCTTCTTGTTGCCCCTCACATCCTTCACTAGTTGCAGGTCCATCCCTACATGCTTCATGTGTCTCTATATATTTTTCCTAGGTAATCTATTTCTGCTTCTCCCATCTTTTAAACATCTCATCTCCATGAGGTGTTTCCTGATTTACCCATGTTGACCTCTGCCTCCTTTGCTTGACTTTCTGTACACTTAAATGGACCATTCTCAAGCTTTGGAGAGCTTGTCTTTGATGACCACAAGCTGTCCTGAGTCTTTTTGCCTTCCACAAGTTTCCCATGGTATTCTGCCAAGTAGCATACTTAACAATCTCAAATTTGTTCTCATGTAGTCCAGGCTGCAATTTTGCTATTCATCTTGCTCTCTTTAACAGCTTTAAATTCCACAGTCTCATGGTTACTGCTGCCAAAGCTGCCGTCAGCCTTCACATCTCTGCTTCCATGCTGATGAGCAAAAGGTCCAGCACAGGATGTCCCGTGTCTAGCTACATGTGCCTATAAATTGTTTTCCCCTCATGCCAGAGGTCTCCTAGATCACTTGCATCTAGTGCTACTGTTCTTCCAGGAGGTATCAGGGCGACTGAAATTCCCCAGGAGTAGCAGAGCCTGCAATCTTGAGGCTTCCTTCAGTTGTTTAAATTTGCCTATTTCCTTTCTTGTCCAGGTGGTTTGTAGCAGGCACCTACCACAACTGCATCTGTATTAATCTGCTATCTGATCCTTATTGAGGATAAATAATAAATATAGATATATAATACACAAAAATAATTGTCTGCATCTTGCATACCAATATAAACACCAGAATTGTTTTTGTCGTACATCATCTTTCTTACTTTCTCACAAGAATAAATTGAAAGTTATTTGAATCAAAAAGTGTTATATTAGAAAAGAGCATGTCAAGTTATTTTTAGTATAAAGAGGCACTCAGGTCTGTTACTCAACCATCCAAAAATGCCACAACTTAAAGGTTCTCTTGACGTAAATGTTGTACTAGTGCTTTTATCTCCCACCCCTAATTTCTAAGTCCCATCATAAAATAGACACTTTAGCATTGCGCTATTCTTTTCTCCAACTTCCCACTCTAAAAACCAGTGGGAAACTTCAGAGCATTCACAAATTCTATTACAGAAATATTGGTGAACCACTTTACTTGTGCAGTTGTCATCCACATTTCTGAAACAGACAACTTCCAAAACACCCTGCTTCTACCAGAACAGACAAAAAAAAGCACTTATGCAGAACCAAAGTACTTCCTGAATCATACTTCTTATGAGCTACAAGCACTATAAGTACAGGTGCATTGCAGAACAGCAATGTTCTCCTAAGTTACAATCCTCCCTAGATTCCCCTGACCCTACTTGCCCTCTCCCTCAGAGAGCTAACAGGGAATAGCCACCAATATGGTTAGTGACTCACTGGCAAAGAAACTCTCTCGAGAACCACTGCAGTATTTAGCTACTGAATACTTGTCGCTACAGAAGCATATACAGAAGCATATTTCTTTCATTGTAGAGTGGGAAAAAAAAGTAGGATGGTCTTAGGAGATGTAAGTTGGCTTTCCTAACTAATGTTTTCTTTAGGATCCTGCTTCAATTAACAAAGAGAGAGGGGCTCGTACCAGGTCTGAAGAAGAAAAGCAGTTTTCAATCTCTAATCTAAACTATCTACGGAAAAAAAAAAGAAAATTTTTCTTACTAAGAAAAGAGATCCTACTTTGGGGTGATGCAACTATTCCTCCATATTTTTCCTTGTAGACTTGAACAAACTTTGGAGCACCATTCCGGAGTATAAGAGGTAAAACAATTACCAAATTACCAAATTCTTTCATGTTATCTCACCTGGCATTAAAGTAATAGTATTGTCTCAGAGTAAAGCACTAGCATTTTAAGAATGTCTCTCTGCTTGAAGCACACACCTATAACTGAGCTCAGTTTCAAAGCAGACCAGGGTGAAACTTAGAGATGCTCGCTGTGCTGCCTGACTTGTGTTTATCTTCTCTTCTTGTTACACCAGCTGAAAACGTTACTAGCGGCCAGACTGTCTACGACAGGGCTTTAACTGGCACTGCCCTCAGAATGCAGGGGTCAGGCAATAGGAATGAAAACAGCCGGTCAGATTCAGGGCTGATGTGTATTAGTGTAACTTACACTTCAATTAAACAGTGTGATTTGCGTAATTAGAAGCTGCAATAAAGAGCTGGTAGCAGGGATAGTAACGTAGACTTTACCATAGGATTGTTTACACTTGTCTACTCTAACACCATCCTGTGTAGGGGTTATATATACCTATATAAATGTGCACTAAATTATTAAAATGGGAATTTCCCTCACTGTCTTGCCCTATTAAATCAATAAGCAATAGGCTTTCAAAACAATGTTTGTCTATCGGTTCCTAACCTTTTTGGTTTGTTTGTTTGTTTTGTCTGTTTAGTTTTGGCATTATTGTGCTACAGGAGAACTTAGAGTCCTTTATTGACAGCTGCACATAGAATAAAAGCAACTGCAATTCTGAGGGTAGAAAATCACAGAAAATTAGACTCCTTTAGTAAATCCAAGGACTAGTTTTCATGACGTGGCACATTGTACCAGCCTTCTGCAGAGCTTTACTTCTCAAAGAGATGATCACACTATATTACTGTAGTACAGTTTGTACAGATTAAAAAATTTGAAAATCTACAGAATGACACCCTCCATAGATTCATATGAATCTATGCTGGCTGAAAATTCAACCCCAGGAATTATTTGCAGGCTGAATTCTTTTTGTCATAACTATGATCAGCCATGTAACACTTAAAAAGGACAGAAGAGAACTGCATAGCTACAGCTGCTTTTAGGCATGTATTTAGCACAGATCTTTACATCTAGATTCTGTCAGCTCTTTTCGGTACACAGACATGATTTATACCATATGAATTTCTCTTTCTTTTTGCATTAAAGCATTATGTTGTATCAGCTGGAATGCTTTCTATCTAGGATTTCTTTCTATCATCCAAGGCTTTTGTGAGCTATTTTTCAGACCTGCATAAAATTCATGTTATGCAATAGAACAGTCAACAGCCACTGCACAGCGGCGCTGATCTTCACATCTGTCACTGACCTAAGTTTTGCCACTGATGCCTAAGCTTTGCTTCCAGTCTCCAGGAGAGAGTCTTCCTCTGCCTAGCGCTGTGCTTTATGGAATTCCAGCACTGAACACAAGTGATTAATTCACTGTCTCGGTTCACCACAAGGACTCCTCAATAATGCATTGAGCACTGCTGCTTTCCCACTAAGTCAGTCAGTGTCTGATCATTTTAAGTAGAGAAGAAACAGCATTTGCATTTTTTTCCCTGTAAAGTAACTATGGTCAATAAACTCTCAGAAATGCCATAGCACATTACAAGCTCACCAATTTAATCTTTTGAAAATTACACTTAGGAAGAGTTTGAAAAAATAACAAAAGATATTTTCCAGTACAGAATCAAAACACTTGAGACATCCAATTGTAGAATATAAGCTTAAGTGAGAAGCTTAAGGGAGAATCTTACAGATAAAGAAAGTCTCGTTCTTTTATCTGAAAAAGTAAATTGAAGTGATTTTAGAAAGCAGATTAAAATGATAGAAGAGACTACCAATAAAATACTTGGTCATATATCTATCTTTGGATTACTGCAATTGGATGGTTGCTTTCACTTAGGACAAGTGATGAAAACAAGATTATTTTAAAAAGTCCCTCACCTAAAAGGACCTCTTCTTAACAACTACTTTTTTATCTTCAATTCTCTCCTTCAAGGCTTTTTAGTTGCAATTATTTGACATGTGCTTTTTTTTGTAATGGGAAACTCAAGAGAGTTCTGGGCATTATAAAGAGAGGAATATGGTTTGTCTTGTTTCACAATCCTGATAACAACAACCTCTCTCTCTACTCCTTAACCTTGAGGATTTTTGCTGTGTCTTCTCTTTTGTCTCTGAAAACAGTCCTGTTGTACAGAAAGGTATTGCATCTATACTAAGATGTACCAAGTAAAAAAAAAAAAAAAAAAAAAAAAAAAAAAGAGTGCTATCAGAAATAAAACAAATAGAAATAGAAGGAATTAGTCAGTTTGTGTGACCGAGGCCAGCTAGAACCTCTCCTACTTTTCAATACTTTTTTTCTGTACAGATTGAGACAATATGATCTGGCATGTTACAGATAGTGACTACCTTGGTAGGTCTTGTTTTTTAAAACTTCCTTTTAATTCTCTGAAATGTCTAATGCAAATTTGACGTATCCCTCATACTTTTAAACATCTTACTTAAAAGTCTTCCTTTTACAGTGTTTTTTTCCCTCTTTCCTCTTTTTTTTTTTTCTTTTTCTTCTTCTCATTGATGGATTCCAGAATTATTCAAAACGTGGATGTTTAAACTGTCAAAATTCTCTTATTTTTTATTGTAGATGCCTTCTCTACTCCTCATGTAAGAACAAAACGTGCATTACATATAACTAGTAAAATTTGGGAACATTTAGCTTAAAAATCTGGTAACATTTATTAAAATTTTATACAGAAAGCATACTGGGCTACTGAATCATCCAGGTAGTGTTTGATTAAAAAAGGTAAGATTAAGGGCACTTTCTCTTTCAAATCCTGTTCTTGTCATCATTAGCCATAAAAACAAAATATCCGGTATAAAATAAGCATCTTCACAAAATGAAGCTCAATACGATTAAAGAGGCAATCTTTTGGCCTCCTGGATTGACTGACAGTTTTTGGAAAGTATCATTTTGCCGTGATTTTTGTGGTAAAATAAAAACATTCCATACTAATAAAAAAAGCATATAATCTTTGATGTAAAACAACAACAAAAAAAGAATATCTCTAAGACAAAAAATACAAATACAAAAACTCTTCTCTATGTAGGATTTAGAGGATTTATGGGGTTTATTTTGCTTTCCTAACTCTCTGTAATTATTTCTGAAGATTCTAAGGAGTGAGGCAGAATCATGGAAAGTTTTATAGTCCTTCCATGCAAATCAGAAAGTTTTTGTGAATGCATAAAATATTGAAAACGACCAGCCAAGACTTTGAAGGAATATTTCTTCAATGCTTCTTAAATCAGTGTGGAATTTTCTTTGACTGCTATATGTTTAGGTTTAGATCGCTGCCTTCTGTTTTTCTGTCCTTTTTTCCAAAAGGACATAGAGCTAAAATAAGATCCCACATTCCAAAGGGAAAGTACTTATTTTAATATGGCAATTTTCATGGGATTTTTTTTTTTTTTCAGTAGTGGAAGACTGAATTCCATGCTCTTTCATTCGAGTAGCTGCCAACCACATTCTATCCTAAATACAGATCTATGCCATTTCCTATTTATACTTTGGTAATCTCCTCTTGTTTGGAAGTCAAAGGAAGTTGTTGAAGTTTAATGAAAGCGCCATCAATCAAACCTCTGATTCTAATAGGTACTGCTTATATTCAAAAATTCTGGCCATTGAAACATTAAGTGAAGGCAAGGCAATTAGGCAATTTATTTGGAAAGGATTTATGTCACTGGTCATGTCTCCTCAAGACAACACTGATAGCATTAATTCTCCTTTTTTTTTTTTTCCCCAAAATGCTAACAGAGTGGAATTATTGCTATTAACATCCAGAGCTTTAGACTCACTGTTCCCACATTATACTTAATAAAACTGCACAAAATTTGAAACATAAACAGAACAGCATGTTCCAAATTTTAAGACTGTATTTTTTCTTCAAATTAAACTTGATTAAGACAATCCTTATTTTTTGTCTCTCACTTGACTCTCAGGGCTTGTGGTGCAATTTTTTTGTTCCCACCATACTCAATAAAATTGTTCAAAATTTAATATATCGACAGAGCAACATGTTCCACAATTAAGACTGTATTTTCTGTCAAATTCAATTTATTTTTAAGACTTTCATTCTGTTTTTCTCTCTCATTTGACTCTCATGGTTTGTAGCATATTTTTTGTTTCCCATAAACAATGCAACTGTGCCTAGGCTCTATTATGCACACCATGGAACGGACTCCAAAGGCTCCAAATTCATAAACCCCGCCAACACTCCTTTATTTCAAATATAATTCTTCTTGCAATTATGAACAATTTTAAAATGTAGTGATTTCCCTACAGATGCCCACGTTTCACTTAGCTTGGAACCACAAATACTTTTGAGAATACTTAGCAAAAATCAATAGATATAATCCACTGAAAAATGGTAAGCTGATTTAGAGAGGCAAAAGCAACAATCCCTTAATACATAGTTCTTTAAGATACAGTTAATGCTATATTAGCTAACTTATGAGTTGTTACACATTTATAAGGGAAGAAAAATATAATTATCTCAGCGCTAACTTCAGTGAACAGCCTAAAAATTCTGACTGTGCTAGATAGTATTAGAGAAAGAATAAATTGCAAATGAAATGACATTCAGGGTCAAATGGAATAATATAAGAGCAGCTTCAGATCTTTCCCAGCAAATACTGAAGTAGGCAAAATTCTTAACAGCTTCAATTACCAATTCTAATGAAATTCTGTGTCATATTTACCTTTCTCTCTTTTTGCTGCAAAAAACCACATTTTGCATGGTAACAGACCAAAATTATCAGGTCCTTTTCTTTCAGAGGAATGTTTCCTTTGCTTGCACTCTGCCTATTTCAACTGTGTGCCTGAGTTGTATACATTCTAGCCAAAGCTTTCGAATTCCAAAAAAAACACCATCAAGTGAAAAGACAGTGGCTCACTGGAAAATCACTCGGAGAAACAATTGCGTTTTATAAGTTACCTCTGCATTCAGTAGGGCAATGTATATCTGAATAGCTCCATTACTGTGTTGCAACAACCTTTCACACACACATTTTACATTTGATTTACATCTTGTTTGTCAAAGAATGCAAATCTTCATATTGCAAAGACTGAAATACTTTAAATATATCTTTGGCAAAGATTTAGTAGCAGTGCTCTTTAGTTTCCTTATAACATCCCAAACAAACATCGAGATACATGAAATAAAATATGATGCAGTAGGTGATAGGAAGAATAGATACCTTTCACGTTCTTCTCCTCCCTTCTGATAACTCTCAATTTATGGATGAGTGAGTCACATACAGTGAGCCAAAAAAGTCTGCATTTTTGAGAACTAGTGACATTGGCCATCTTCAAAGATTCGGTTAAGTATGTCTTCAGAGCAGGAGGATTCTTCCAGAAATGTACTTACCTCTTCCAGAGCAGAGTAAATTAGAATTTCCTTGGCATTTCTTAGCACTTTCCTCCATTGACAAAGGACAGGAGCGTGGATGTTCACACTTCTTCCCGGTCCACCCCTCCTTACAGTCACACCTTCCACAATTACATTGTCCATGACCTTTAAAACGAACACAATTAAGGACCGGCCGTCAAAATGTTCATAGGTATTCAAACCTCATGATAATATGAACTTTATCTAATTTATGGTTTTAAATTGTTAGATTGGCAAAACAATATAATCAACTCACCGTAGCTATTTTTTGCCTGACAATGACTGGCACTCCGTTTGACCCATATTTCCAAGAAAATCAGAGATTTGGCAAAAATGTCTTACCACTAAAGCAACTATTTGTTGCACAAGCTCAGACACAGCTCCCTATGTTCCCTTACAAGCTTCACATGGTCTTTCACTGGACACCAGACCCCAAAGCACTGATCTGTTGTGCAGCTGCCTATCCCATTTCTTCTTGAAAACCAAAGCAAGACACAATCTGTATCTCTCTCTCTAGTTATATTTATGTTTTAATATTGGTTTGTAACATATGACTAGAACACATGCACTTAATTCACAGGGAGAATACGGGAGGAAGCAAGCATTATAGAAATTATCAGAGTAGTTCCTAGACTATCCACCTCATTTAGTTCATGAGAATGACTGTTCTTTACATTGGTTATTTGTTTTCCTTGAGAAGTGTTAAAGGTCTCCTCTTCTGTCCCTTGATCTCATGTGTACCTGCTGACAGGTTGAGAACAGAACATATTTTCTCTGCCCACACAGATATCTATGAGGAGATGATGTTCTTTTATATAATATCTCATTTTCTAGAGGCACAGAAAATGATCTAATGAGCTCATTTGAGCTAATGATCTAATGATCAATAAAAACACTTGTCCTACTATGTGAAGGAATTTCCCTGTAGAAGTCTTTTTTTTTTCTTTTCTGTGTCAAGGCTTTAAAGTTACTCTCTTTAAAGGAAGAGAAGTCTTTTAATACTGTGAACTGAACATTTCTGGAAGCAAATCATTCATTTAGATACTGAACAGTGCTTCAGTTCTTAAAAGAAGGCATCCAGTCACCAGTATGAGGTACTGCAAATTGACTGTCACCCCTAAGCCATTTGAAGCTTCAAGAGGGAGCTGCCACTGTGTGATATTAAGTCCTCACAGCAGGGTTGCCAATTCTTCTCGCTTGAAGTTTATGAAATAATCACAGCATTTCATTCAATTACAGTAAAATTCTGATCTGTAAACATGTTTTCCCATCATTTCAATACAATAATTTGGGCAATGGGATTTCTGCAGACAGAATAAAAAAGGAAAACTTTTTTGCAACAGCTCAGTTTGATGTAGCCCTAAACAGAGTTGTGTGATTTTCCCTGATTTGAATAATCCTTTCTGGATTCATCCTAAAATTAATTTACAAATAATAGTCAAAATCTGGAAAAAAGATGTTTTGCAGATGCACCTAAAACCTGCATACACTTTGCAAGATAAGTACATTTATTTCACAGAGAGCAGTAAACAGGCTGTCCAATTGAAATTTGGCTAGCCAGTCTCTGATTCAATTCCAAATTCTGTCCATCTACCACAAAAAACTGAGGTGAACACTGATGCATTTTGCTTATTTTCAAACAGGACTAAACCACAGTGCTACAAGAGGTTGTTCACACTGGTCCAGGTGAAAATGTGGAGAGCTTTGCACAATCTATTACAGAAATATAAACTTGGATGAGCAGCTAAGGTTAGATTAGACTTTTATTCTGAGTGTCATGGGGAAGGGAAAAGAATAAGAAGGGATATCCAACTCTGGTGATTAGATAGAAAAGTTAAGCTGTACTTTAATATCAGTTTCAGTTACACGAAGCAAGTCATATGAGTACCGCCTCCGGTGTCTGTGCTAAAGTTTGCTCAATTGGAGCTTTGTCTGTGTAATAAAGGACACTAACACAGTCCCCATTCAAAATCAAATGCCAATAGTTTTCTCCTCTCCCTGGTCTCCCCACACTTGCAATTCTTTACAATGTTCTCTGCTTTCTTATAACTGGCAGCAGTGGCAACACCTGGGAAAGAGGCAGTTCCAGACTCGTTTCAGTGATGCAAGTTTAGGTCTAGGTGTCACAGGGTTGCCCAAATCTAACCAGGTGTAAAACCCCCACCTTCATCCTCATCTGTAGAACACATTTACCACATCATTACTTTTTTAGGTGTTTCTTCCTTAGCTATGAGGTGTGTCTTCCTTTACTACTGCTGATGCTTTGATCTGTCCCAGAGTGCTAAAATATCTTCAGCAATATGGTAAACTACAGCATCCCAAATTCCTCCTGCTGCTCTCATGATTGTACTTCTACACCCTTCTAGTATATTAATCAACTGCATCTCTGTAACATTTGGAGGTGGTCGAAATGGGAGCAAGAAAATTAGTTGGCAAAGGTTATTTTTCCTTTTTCATTTTAATTAGCTGTTGATTCATCAGCATCTTTCAAGCAAATAAAGATGAGAAATCCGACACATCTACATTCGGTGAAGAACAAGGTACAAAGAATTGTATGTATCAGTGTCCATTTCATCTTTTCTCCCTATTCCACACCACTTCTATGACCTTTCTAGGTGGGGTAAACCATGATAGTAAGAGGAGGAGAATATACCACTTGTCAGAAATTTTTCATTATCTTTCTTGACATGGCTGCATTCTTTCTATTATTAATTACGTTAGATCAAATTTCTGCAGGAGAATGTAATATTGGTGTTGACAGCCTGTAATATATCAAATCCTTTTGAAATCACCTTCATTTGTTTTTGCAGAGTTCTTGTGTGCACAAATTGCATGCTGTGTATTGATCAAAGTCCTCCTCTCATGCCCAGCCTTATCATCTTTACTATAAAAAATTGTAGTCAAAAGCTTCCTAAGAATCTCAACTGCTGTTAGCAGATAGACATATGGAGCATCATTCAAACATCCTGCAGTCCTTGAATGGACAATAACTAACTTGAATACAGTGCTCTGAAGTAGCAGCAAAAGAAAAAAGGTGCAAGTGCTTAAGAAATACAATCAGCGGTGTTTAACTAACTGTGTATTCCTATCTTTGATCTACTGATGCTCCACTTAGATCAATCAGTATTCTCACAGTCTTTCATTAATATTAATATAGATTTCATTCAGTTTCCTCCTGTTGCTTCTCTCTCTGCCATATATGAAAAAACAAACACAATACGAGATAACAAACTTTCAAATTAAAATATGTTCAAGGTAGGAGAGAGACATTTCAGACTTCCAACCATTCTTCAATTTATGTAAGTCTACACAAAATACAACTGTGCTAGAAATGAACTGGGCCTTTAGTGATAATTCATTTTTAAAGTTCTATTTGTCCATCCCACAAAAGTTGTCTGAAGACACTCTTGGGCAAAATACTCCAGGTAGCCCTCCTTGATCAAGGGGAGACCTCTTCAGAGATTGCTTCCAAACTCAACGTTTCTGTGATTCTTTGTTCCATAAAAACAGGCAAGGCATGATACTATTTTAAGCTTGGAGGAATAAGAACTGGAGTTCTAAGGAAGAGCAAGATGAGACTAACTGGATGTTTTTCTTACAAAACTGTACACAAGTTCCTTTTATAGATACTGCTTACCTGAACAGAAGTCGTCAGAATATCTATCATAAACTGCTTTGCAATTTCTTTCATCACACTCACAAGTATCTCCATGAATGTCTCCCCAGTCGCCAGTTGGGTCCACGTCATGACATGTGCATTCACCACATACACATGTGCCTAACAAAGAGAGAAAGAAAGAGTCAGAGACATACGATTAACAGAGCAATTTTACTGATAATAGTTCGATTACAGGAATTTACACTTGAGATTATTCTGCTCACACAGAAATGCAATATCAAAGTGGAAAATGTCAACCATAAATATACGTTCTTCTACAATTTAAAACATTTTACGGTTATTTAATTGTAATACTTTTCGCAAGCGACCTTCTTGTTTCTTTTTGCTGGTGAGCCCTATTAGGAGTCAACAGAAAAAAATGTAGTGCACATAGCAATCATGAATCTTCAGCATCAACGATAATTAGGGCTGACACCAGTGACAATAAAAATCAATCCTTTTTAAATGACTTGGGCACAGTGGATAATTAATGATTGCCAAAGCATAAACATTTAAACTAGAAGGAAACAGAAATTATAACCCATCTGATAATGGCTGGGAGGTGTTTGTTAACCTAACAAGATCATCAGCAACACTCTACATGCAAACAATACTCTTTTCACTTTGCCCAAATCAATGCTCAGTGTAACAGTCAGCTGTTTATATTAGGAAGGGAAATGTGATATAACTGAAATATTTCTTTAGTTAAATATTACTGAAACATATATCCTGCTTTCTTAGGAAGAGCCCTAACAAAACAGACATTTTCCTTTATTCAGAAGTCTGAATATGCTTGCCAAATAGCTCTGCAATTCTGAAAAAAAAAAGATCTTTTTGTGCTTCTTCCTCAGTATTAAAAAAAAAACAACACTTTTTTCTTAAGAGACAAACAGATAAAGAGAAGTAGCCTAACTTTACAATGCATGCAGTCCATTTCTCAGTAGCTTCACATATCTGCTATTCCACCAAATATTTCATCATCCTATTGAGATTAATCTGAACAACATAATGAATTCGAGGAGCGCAGAAGAAGGTGACTAAATTCTGCAGAGAGATGTGCACACATTGTCTAAAAGGAGAAAGGCCACCCAAGTGTGCATACAAGACTCTCCTACATGATACAGGAATAGCTGTATTCCCTGAGCGGTACTAAAGCCACTAAGATAGCCCTCAAGAAATTTGCACTGAATTTTTGACTTTTACACTTAAGTGAAAACACTGTTGGAGAAAAAAAATGCAGACGATGAGGAAATACCTACGGACAGTGATTGATCATCCTCTCTTTTCCTCCAGAAATGATTTCACCTTGAATTTGAATCATCTGCCCTGGAGACTAGAGTGTATATCAATGCCTGACCAACATTAAAAAAAAAATCTAAAGGATCACATGTGGTCTTAGCTAGATGACTAGACAGTTGCTGGAGACAGACAATTCATCCATCTTGCTATTAAGGGAGACTAGACAGCGAGTTTAACGTAGACATTTAACTTCTCGAAGGCTCGGAACTGACAAAATGAACTCCCCCTCTACCATAAGACATATAAATATGGTAAATAAAAGAAATCATGGAATCATAGAATCACAGAATGGTTAAGGTTGGAAGAGACCTCTAGAGATGATCTTGTCCAAACCCACTGCTCCAGCAGGGACATTAGAAACATTTTGTTGATAAGCAATTTTATATAGTTGAAAGGCTTACAAAATTTAATTATTTAAATGCAACTGTAGTTAAGAAATATCTCTTGAATATCCCTTTGTAGAGGGGTTCACAGATATGTGGAGTATTAGTTACACTATTCATCCTTATTTTTCACCCAGTCATTTAAGTGAATTTAAAGAAATATTTAATCACTAACCTTTCAAAATCCCTTTGACAAGAAAGTAATTTCTCAGTGGAAACAAAACATCTTTTTATGGCATAGTTCTATATTTATTATTTATTATCTCCAGAATTACATGAACTTCTTTATTGTTAAAGCTCCAAGACTAAATGAGCCTACATCATCTGAGTATTTGAGCCAATCTTTCACTTTCCCTGTAATTAAGACAAGAGAGTTTTCTAAATGCTCTCAAGATAATTATATGTTCACACTATAGCAGGTTTCTTCAGTAGAGGGGTTTTTCAGAGAGGTATCTGTGCGATTTGCACTTATATCCTACTGTACTAATTCTGGACTACTGCCAAAAAAAAAAAAAAGTTTCGTTTAACTCTTTGTTCATTGAAGCTAGATATGGCAGCTGGTGAACTCCAATCTTAATTTGTATATATTTTTAAAACAAATTTGTAAAATTAAACAGAAATACTATGTGAAATTCCAGTTCTATGGCAAAACACCCTCACACATTGTGTTAAGTATATCCGTCCAGCGCCATATATATGCCACAACATTGCTACTGAACATTCATTCAAATCACAGCCAGCTTTGTATTTTCATTTTCCCTATTCTGTTGTGGGTCCTTAGTCACATTTAAGAGTGAATCCACATAAACTCATTTTGGTTTTACAAAATTGATTCATTGGAAGTCAAGAATCTGTTAATATTTAATTTTGCAGGACAGATGTCTCATCACAGAAGATATACGGATATATTATCTTACTCAGCCTTACTACAAAATTGAGTGAAGAGGGCAGCTTTCTATTCTTGGGTCAGTGCTGTCTAAAACTGGGTGCAGATATGTGTAAGTTTATACCTGAACATTGGTACCCACTCATCCATTTAGAAACTTACATCTAGATTTGAAATAAGTAAGAATAAACTATTAGCAAACTTATGATCTATGTCCCAGTGTAGAAAATACTTATTGTAGAATAAAAGCAAAATATATAAATATGTGCAGAAGAAATGTGTGAATGACACACCTCTGTTGCTGCAGATTTTGCCATCTGGAGATGTGCATCTTTTCTTGATCTCCCAAGGGGTGATGTCGCACTGGAATTCACATTTATCTCCATGCCAACCAGCCTCACAGTAACAGTTTCCACAGTAACACTTTCCATGGCCTTAACCCAAAACAAATTTTATACAGTGAGAAAGGGGCAAGTTTTTAAAAAGCATTAACAATTTAACCATTTTGATCATTCTTTTTTCTTCTGAAAACTTAGAAGCAATAAATAAATAGAAAAAATAGAAGCAATTTATAGAAGCAAAAATGGAAGCAATTTATATCCTGTATTTCTACATAAAATATGACAAAGGATATCTGAAAAATCTACTCTATATAATGTTTTCCCTTAACCACGGTTCTGCGGTAAATAAACCCTGTGAAAATTACATTACCATTTTTGTATTTCTAAGCTTAATACTTGAACCTTTATATGTGCATTTGGAAGACAGATAATATAATAGCTAAAAGTTAAACAAAACTTTGGATATTGAGATGAGACACACACTTCCACTGTCTAACAAAGTACTGTGTATTTTCAACTCCCCATATAATTCCAGAAGAGCTACCTTCTGCCTACATTGCTTATGACTTCTGTTGTTATCTATTAATAAAATTTTTGAATATAAATAAATCAGTTCATGAAAAATAAAACAGGGTAAAATTATTTTTTGAGATATTCTTTTAACAAGGTATACATCTCCTGAAAAAATAAACTTGAGTCACCTGATGTTTGATGAAACCAACTCCTACACATTCTAGAGCACTTCTGCCATGTGTATCAGTGGCACAAAATATATATCTATATTAAGTTATTGGCACCCCTTTACTAATCTGAAAGCTAGAAGTTGATTTCCTTACTAGAAAGAGCTAGAATCAAGCCAGGATCTTAATCTTACTTAACGTTAGGGGATATATATATATATATAAAGCTTGATGGGCCTGGTGGTCTCTATCAGAATGTAGTCAATAGGCAGCCTACTCAATGCTACAAATTTAGAACCGTGAAATACCTTTTTTTTTTGGCTTTTATGATTAAATATGGAATCATTACTATAATTATTTGATTACATGTTGAACAATGACAGAAGATAAAAACTACTATATAACTTATATAACTGAACAACAAAGATAATTTTTGACATTGCTTTCAACAGCCAATTGGCTGTTCTTGAATGTTGAACCAGAAATGAATAGAAAAAAAATCAGTTTTAGAGGAAAAAAAAATTTGAATTACTGGTATTTTTTTGCAGATAAAACCATCTCTTCTTCACTGACACTCATAGTCCTCAAAAACTGTGAAATAAATTACACAGTTTGCCACTACATCTAGCCCTTGGCTCAAGACAAAATAGCTCCATTAGACCAAAACAGTCTTAGATTACAAATATGAGAATCAGAATTTACCTTGCCAAAAGCCCTAACATTTTATTAAAAATAAGCTGCAGTCTGATTGAAAAGTTAATAAAACCTCAAATAAAAAGTCAAACAACTTACAAGAATAGTCAATTGACAGACAAAAATCCAGCTGAAGCTTGAAAAGCTTGATACTCTGTACCCTACCTGCCACAGAATTTGCTCAAAAAACACAGTCCTCTTGTACAAAGGCTAAAGTGCATGTTATGCACATCTCGTCATGATTCTACACACTACTTTTCCCAGGGTGCTATAAAAACACATGTGTAAATAAAAGATTTCTTTGGGTTTTGTTATCTTGAACCTCCTCAGCCTGATTTTTTGGACGACTTTTAAAATCTCTATGGCTTGAGCTATAGCAAGAAACTTTTAGGGGAAATAAAGAGTATCATAGAATCACAGAATCATAGAATGGCTAGGGTTGGAAGGGACCTGTAGAGGTCATCTAGTCCAACCCCCCTGCACACACAGGGTCCCCTAGAGCACGGGGCACAGGGTGATGTCCAGGCGGGTTTTGAAGATCTCCAGAGAAGGAGACTCCACCACCTCTCTGGGCAGCCTGTTCCAGGGCTCTGTCACCCTCACCGTTAAGAAATTCTTCCTCAAGTTCCTGTGGAACTTTTGGTGCCTCAATTTGTGGCCGTTTCCCCTAGTTCTATCACTGGCCACCACTGAGAAGAGGCCAGCCCCCTCCTCCTCACTCCCTGTCTTGAGATATTTATATGCATTGATCAGATCCCCTCTCAGTCTTCTCTTCTCCAGGCTGAACAGGCCCAGCTCTCTCAGCCTTTCCTCATAGGGCAGATGTTCCAGGCCCCTAATCATCTTTGTGGCCCTGCGCTGGACTCTCTCCAGCGGCTCCACGTCCCTCCTGCACTGGGGAGCCCAGAACTGCACCCAGTACTCGAGGTGCGGCCTCACCAGGGCTGAGTAGAGGGGCAGAATCACCTCCCTCCACCTGCTGGAGACGCTCTGCTTCATGCACCCCAGGATCCAGTATGCAGCAACTAAGTAGTTGCTACACAAATTAGAAGTGCAAGGGGCTGCGATTAGGCTTCACCCTTATTGTGGTGTGCATCCAGGGGGCATTGCTAGGTGTATAGTGCCTATCTTCGTCAGAATACTCTTCCTTCCTTTCCTCTTAAACAAACCTAAATGATGAATGTCTTGGAAAGAGCAGGGAAGAAAGGAAGGGGCAGAGCACCTCAAGGAGGCACCAGGGTGGAAGACAGAAACTGTGATCAGGGGACTGAGATGTGCTTTTTTTTTCTGCTACAAAATTAGATAACTTTGACCTTTTGTTCATATGTTGCCCATTTTTCCTTCCCGAGGCCCAGTTCAACATATGGGTGTGCACTGCAGCGATTAAGAAGATCCAATATTCACATGCATAAATGTTTCAATTTACAACAACCTAATCCAGTCAAGCATACCAAAGTGAAATATTTTATTACATTTGCTTTAGACAGCTCCAAACCTAACGTAAGCTACCCGAGCTTTTCATACTGATGAATCATAAGCACTAGAGACTTGTAAATACCAACTTTTTTTGTCCTTTTATACTAGTATACCTTGATTTCAATGAACATACAAAACTAGTTTATTGCAGACATGCAACTAGTCTGAAATATGCTACCAGTTAATGAAGCCAGGAGAAGCAAAAAGCTATGGAAAACTTTTATCAGAAGCAGTAAATAGGAAAAAAAACCGACAAGAATAGTGCAAAATAATTCACTGGAATTAAATAAAAGCTGATTTTTATCATGTTTGGTACTATGTGGAAGGCTACTAAAACAAATAAATAACGGTACAAGCAAATAAAGATAAAAAGGATAACTGACATCAAAGTAATTTATTCCACTCTTTTTATTTTAAGTAATTAATTAATATATTGGCATCTACATTTTCAGAGAACAATTCTGTTATCCTCATTTAAAATCTTTCAGGCAATTAGTTATTTTTCTCTTCAAAAGGACTTAAATAAATAGAATTTCCTCTGCTCTCTGTATATGGGTAAAGACAAAACTACTCCCACTACCTATATGAGTGTATAAATACTGCAAGACTAGTTCTGAATCCAACTATATGTACAAACGTAGAGGATATACACATGCAGCTTGAAATATATTTTTAGCACCTTCCAACTTCCTAGGAATATACCCAATGGCATTTAAAATGTTACGAATGACATTTACTACTCGCTATTTAATTGTCAACTCCTATTTTATAAGGAAATAAAAGCACAGCTTGAACTTCCTTTTAATCGGGTTTTCTATCTGGAGTTCATATCTT
Organism: Eudromia elegans; assembly: GCA_003342815.1. Classification (NCBI taxonomy): domain Eukaryota; kingdom Metazoa; phylum Chordata; class Aves; order Tinamiformes; family Tinamidae; genus Eudromia; species Eudromia elegans. The sequence continues at coordinate 2,804,008 of PTEX01000073.1, read as the reverse complement.
TTTCTTTCCAATTACAGATTAATTTTTATTCATTCTTTTTCTTATCCCTTTTTGTCCACAGAAATGTTTCTGAGTTCTTATCTTCCATTTATTACTCATTATTTTTGCTTCCTTTCCCCGAATTATTAATTTTGTTTTACTTTTTTCCTCTCCCTTGATCCTGCTCTCATCTGTGCCCTTAAGCTTTTGTATTCTTCATTCTCCATCAAAAACAGTCACACTAAGGAAATTCATGCCATCTTCTGTATGATGCATCTTCCAAAAAGAGGAGGATGCTACAGGATTTCTTCATTATTTAAATTCTTGTTTAGCTCATTTACACATCCCTTGTTGTTTTTTTAAAAAAAATGTTGTTTTTTTTTAAAAAATTACAATTCATATATGCAATAAAGACATTTTATAGGACCAGACACTAAAATGTTTTTATAACACACTATATTCATCTTTGTTTCACCATTCTTTTTCCTATGATTACTAAAACACATACCTGTGCAAATCTCTTCTGTTTCATCATCTATGCATTCTCTGTCGTCACATTCACAAAACTTCCCATAGACTAGTCCAGTCCCTTCTGAGTTCTCACATTTACACCTGCCACACTGACATGTGCCTGTAAACATTTAAGGTTATATTCAGTGACTCTAAATTCATGAAAGAGTTTCTTTGATCCATCAGGAATGGTATACATTTCACTTCTGAAAAGGCTGAAATCTAAAGATAATCCAGAAACATAAAACAGGAAAATATCAATAAAAATTTAATCTCATCTGTTAGTAATTACAACATTAAAGTGTCTCACTCGTAACAGGCAATATCATGTTTTCCTAGGTGGAGTTCACTCCTAGAGTTGTCTGTCTGATTTCATAGCCTTGAGACAGTCAGCTTTTATAAATTATATCTGCAAACCACTGAAAGGAGAAAATTGAACTTGGACATCTTCTCAAGAATGAGGTCCTGGTACGGCTACTGAGGTAATTTAAAATAACCTTGAGTGAAGTCACAAAGTTCTCTCGCACTCTAGTCTCCAGCTGCTTCTCTGAAAATACCATTTGAGGAATAAGACTTAAAATCACAGACTTGTCAAAAAACTAAGGAATCAGATGAAGGAAATGTTGGGGAGGAACATCTGCAACATCTGCATGAAGAACTTATGATCAAATATTAGGAAAAAATTATTGTACCTAGAAAGCAATTATCAGAGCAGTATATTTAACTGCATGACAGGCAGGCTCACTGCAGTGATATTAATTTGTATCATTATTAAAGAAATAAAATATAATAGCATATCAACATAAACACCACAACGTACAGTTTTACTGCCAAGTGCATGTCAAAAGCCAGGATTAAAGAGTTAATTTGTTGATATTTGCTAAAGTTCTGATAGCATTCTTTGCTTATATTTTCATCAAGCTTTCTCTAATGAGTTGTTGTTTACAAACTATTAGTTTTTTGTTGTTTATGTTGTTGTTTTCCAGATATACTGATGTCCAGACTCTGGACTACTCTCTCTCTGAAGATTTGGAAAGACATCCACAATAACACCTTGTTACTTCAAGACTCGAACCTAAATTAACTGTATACTTCTAGGGCTTTTGTGGGTAGCGTCTCAGGAGTTAGTCCTTGCAGGAAGGCAGCGATATCACGAGAGGTATGGTGATTCATCACTACAGCAAGACAATGAGCTAACAGACTGAAAGAATTTAGACAGCAAAATGTTTGTCCCACATGAGCCAAGCAAGTGGTTTGACATCATGGGCCTGCTTGCAGCTCTCTCTTGGTGTAGCATCCTCATGGGACTCCTAAATGCTGAAGATCCCTAGAGCTGGGTTTTCTCACAGCATAAAGCAGAACAGAAAACTTTCCAACATAAGTAACTCCTGAGCTCTTGGAAAAAAAGAATAGAAGGGAATTGTAAGCAAAAATCCCTTCTGCCGCCTCTGAGACAGATCACACATTTCATGAGGGTCCGGCTGCCTCAGCACAGCTGCTCCCTCTCCACAACCCATCCTCCAAAACAAAGCACTCTTTTTTGCCTTGCTTCCCAGGAAAACTGCAATCACTCCTTTTCTCTCAAAGATTCCACCTGACCTGGAATGCGGCTGCCAGGACAAAGGCAAAGATGTCTTTCTACCAGCCAAAACATGGTATTTCAGAGAGATGTAATGCATGATGATATGTAATAGCTGTGAGTGAGCAGTTATAAAAATGTTATATAGTCACAAAATAACAAAAACACCATGAAATTACATCACAAAAAAAAACCCCAAAACTATCATTCTGATTGTATGCAATATCCCCTTTTCCTACCTTTACCACCTTTATTGAAACTGGACTTTGTGTTTATCTGGGGCTCTGCTATCAATGGACGTGTGGAAGCTGTTTCAGCTGTCACTGGTACGCCACAAAATACAAATGATCAAAAAAAAGAGATAGGAACTTCATTCAGAAGGGTCATATTCCTTATTGTATATACATGCCCTTAACATACACATATGCAGCAAACAAAGTTACTGAAGAAAAAAGGCCTTCCATAAGAGAAATTTTATACTAACATTATCCAACTAGTTTGTAGAAACTATTTTAAATTTCAGCACTATAAGTGCTCATAATTTAATTTTGTTAACCATAATGGTCATTCAATCAAAGTACAGGAGAACAGGGCTCTGTGGCATGATCAATTTGGAAAAAAAAATAGCTCTAAAAATGCTGGCAAGGGCTGAAATAATAAAATTACAATAGAAGTAATAATATGTTTCTAATAAAACAGTAACAGAACTGCAGTGACTTGGAAAAATAAACAGGAATTTTAACAAAACTGACCTGTGTACAGATGATTCACAAACAATAAAAAGATTAAATTGTAAAATTATTCAAAAATTGAACATATACACAGGTACACCAACTGTGCTGTCCTAAAGGTGCCTATTTCTGCCCATTGACTAAAAAGGGGCACTGCTCACATAGATAACCCAGGTTTGGGAAGGAGGACTCCTGCCCTAATTGTTTTGACACCCAGTTGGGTCATAGTTGGGTCATAAAAGTTAATTTTAAAATGGAACTTGCTAAGTTCATGAAAGGAATTGCAATAAGATGTGACAACAATTCATGTCATGCCTTCATGCCTTTTATTGTCAATTTAAAAAGAGAGTTCAGATCTCAAAAGCAATGAATGCAGTAGCTCAAAAGACAATCCCATTAGGACAGCCTGTCAACACAATGCGGTTATAGCTCAAACTTCTGTTACCCCAAACTCCCTAACTAGTCTCATTATAACTCCTTTCTTGTCTAATACCAGCAAAACAAAAAAAAAAATTACAAAAGGCACTAACCCCTAACCACTATTAGCGATTGCTCAACCGGTTCATTTTTTCTGTGAAGATTCAGCAATAAAAAGAGAAAAAAATTAGTCAGACATTCTCATGTGATCCCAGCCAACTGTGTTTATTTCTGAGAATCAGTTTGTCATCTAGACTTCTCTCATTTACTAGCCAAAAACCCACGACATATACATAATCTGTACTATTGCCATAAATTACATATATCATTTACTCAGTGTATTGTATGTGCAGAATTTAAAATAAATTTTATTTTTTTAAGTAAATAATAATAAAAAAGCATTCGTCTCTTACTGTGAGAACTTAGTTTCTCTTTCCTACAAGACCAGCAATATCAAGTATAGGTGGGATTCATTAAACATTCTCTCACTGGTAGATCAATGTAATTGCTGGAAAAGCTAGGAGAGAATTTCTTATCTGAAAATTAATTTGTAGCAATCAACCTTTGACATTTTAAAGCTATGCAGCCAAGTCTTTTAAAAAGTTCTCCTTTTCCTTAGATTTTGATAAGGGAAGGAATTTCTACTTTAGGTATGATGGGTTCTAAAATTAAACCACGTGAGAAGAGACAGCTACCAAAACAGAAAGATGAAGACGGAAGTGCTCCAACAAAAAGAATGAGTGAATCTACCACAACTGTGAATTTTGATAATCATTGTTACAGCTTGCAGATGTCTTGAAAAAATGCACACTTTATAAGTATATTGGAAAAACAGTTTCAAATGCCACCTTTGCATGCTATTAATATCTCCCCCCCAAAAAACCAATGTCTTATTTGATATTAATGCCATTAGCACAGCCTTTTGACAGGCAACATATATGTCACAGTTGCAGTTTCTTCAACCTGAAATAGCTGTGGACAAACTAGAGGACTAAAGTAGGCAATCTGAATCATCGCATATAACATAAATAGGAATAGACCTTTAGGAAAATTTAGCATTTTAAAGTATGTACACTTATTTCTCAGTATCTAAAAATACAGTCTGCAAAACTTGTTAACTGCAAAAAAAAAAAAGCCTGTGACGCTCAAGATAACACAAGAAGAACTTTTTAATCTCCCAAAAACCAACAAAAGACATCTTACCTGCACCAGAACAGATGATATCTTGAGAATTCTTGCACATTTCATTGCTTTTCTTCCGTGTAAGATTGCAAGTAATTGGATACTGACAAGCTTCGCCATACCAGCCATCATCACATTTGCACTTCCCACAATCACACTTCCCATGGCCTAGCAATGGAGGGAAAGAGTGTGTCAAGTCCTTTTTTTTCCACTCATAAAGTTGTATTTTTTATTCCAGTTTTAAAAATAGATTACATCTATTATATTTTTAAATGAGGATCATTAGCAGATTCATTTGAAGTCATTCACATGCATTCTAAATAGCCATGAATAGGCATGATAAGTCTTAAATAAAACAGCACAACTGAAATCTCCACCACTTTGAAATCTATTGCATGTCATTTTGAAAGGTCTGTATACACAGGCCTGTTTTAAAAAGAAATACAAAACTGAAAGGTCCTGCATTAATAGAGTTTTGATTACCTTCACCATTTTCCCATTCAAGTGTTCTCCTATGGTTAACTATTAGTAACACGACAAAAGTATAATCTAAGAGATGCCTTTCACATTTTTGGCAAACTGTGGGCAAAGAGCAGATAGGTACAGTGTCCTGAGAACCCATGAACTAGCTCTGGTGGCATAAACTCTGAAAAGGGATGTGGATAGGGCCAGCTACACTTGCAAGCACTACCTTCCTCATGCAGCAGTGGCTGCAGCCCCCAGCCCTACAAAAGGGCACCAAAACCACTTCTTGCAGCCTCCTCTAGTTACCAGTTCCTCCATCCCTCTCTCGCCTCCTTAGACTTGGCTGGTGCTGCAAAATTAAATATTGTCTTTAATTTTTTTGTCTTTAAAATTTGCCTTTAAATATTCATATTTACGCAATATTATTATTGATATTATTTATTGATATTTTACGCAATATGGCCTCTTTTAATTGTGATAGGTCTCTACTTATCGCTATTTGCTAGGTGAATTGTGGGTGAGGTATATGAAATAGTCGTTGCAATTGCTCCATCTATTAGGAGTTGGCATGCTAAGCTTCTATCAATTGATTAACACAGTGCTTAAAAATTGCAATATATTTAATGGCATAGAGATTTTAATAGAGACAAAAACTTAAGTTTTTTAAAATTATCTGATTTTCTTTATAAATGCTGAAACATTTAGGAAAACCAAATGAGGACTATTTATGTGGCACCTTAAGCATCCTCTTCCATATTTAATTGTAGGTATAAATTGCTAACCCTTAATTCTTTAGCATTCCTTTACAATTTTAGGTATGCAAAAAAATTGTAAATCTTTTAATCTACAATATTCAATCTTAAAATAAATACCATTGGAATGTATACCAAACTGATAGAAGAGATACTTTTCCAATAACTGCATCGCAAAAATGGAATTTTAACATACTCTATTTTAAGTTTATCTTAAGTATGTCGTAGGTTGTAAGAGATTTAGAAAGGGCATCAAAGGTATACACTGGGTTCAGATTCCTTTTGGAAAGGACTGTCTACATTCCCCTTTATATCATTTAGAAAAAAAAATGCTATGAAATACTAAATCAGAGGCAAATAGTGCTGAAGTAAATCTAGTTTATTTACTAAATACTAAATCAGAAGTAAATAAAAACTGTAACATGATATTTTAACTTCCCAGAATATAAATGTGGATATCTGAGGATATGGCAGAAAACTGAACCATAGGGTCTTATTAAATGATTGGTCAAGAAAAGCATGTCTCAGAGTGATGATATATTAGTTCCAATTTTTTTTAATGGCCATACTGTAAATAAATAGCTAAATATAAACAAAACAGTTTTTCAATTAAAAATGTACAAAATAAGGGAAAGAGTGAAATGAAAACTCAAGAAAGGATTTGAATTCCTTTAATAAAAGGGCTGTAGCCATTAATAAAAGGGCTGTAGCCATAGGCTATGATAAATTTGCAGCTTCAAAAAGGGAGAAAAGCTTTTATAATAACAGCTCCATTTCTAACTAGCTGAGCAGTTCACCTCAGAGAGCGTATCTAGAAATATACACGAAGTATGTATGCAAAGAGCTTGTAGGGTGGAAAATGAGACTAATATGCAAAGAAAGCTGTCAGATGTTAGCAAATATCTAGAGAAAGTGAGAACAGAAAATGTTAGGCGGGGAGAGATCTCGCAAAAATTGCAAGTACTGAAACGTACTTTCACCATCCCAATAAAAAGAAAACTCGAAAAGCAGTGGCTTCACTGAGCCGCAAAGAGGAGTTAAGATTAAAGATAAGTTACAGATAGACCAAATCAAAATTAATATGGAGATGCTGGCTACAGTAGCAAATGTAGTGTGACTAATGATAGACACTATGGAAGTGAAAATTACTCATCTAAGATGAGAACAAAACAACATGAAACTGTTTTTAGGAGGTGTCTAGACCGGGAAAGCAGAACCCTGTAATCCCCACCGCAGAATACTTAAAATATTTTCACATAAAACAACAAACAAACAAACAAGAGACCCCCAGAAACCTCAGTCTAGTAGCAAAAAATTCTAATGAATCTATCAGGCTGGCAATTGAATGTTAGAAAATTGAACATCATTTTTTTAAAAAAAAGAAAATAGGATTACATGGTCCAGGCAACTAAAAAGACGCAGTCTGACCTCACAAACTATGGAAGGACCTGCAACAAAATGTGAAGGAGAGCACAACAGGAGATAACAAACAAACAAAAAAAGTAAAATGAATAATTGCTTTATCCAAAAAATAGATTATGATTAGGCCAAATTAGCCTGACATTTCTCTTTATTAAGATAATTAATATTTTAGAAAAGGGAATTGAAGAAATGTAGATGATATGGACATAAGCACAGATACAGTGTCAGTTGGGAAAAATAATTTATTCTGGATTGCACTAGAAATGCAAAACAATCTCAACCTGACTCAGGGGAAGTAAACAACATCATGTCTAAAAAAGATATTAGCAGATGTAAAAAGATTACTAGTGATGTTTCCAAGGACATTCTTTTGGACCAGGATTGCATTTGAATGATGGCGTATAATCATTCAGAATATACTAATCAGACTTGCCAGGTACAGAAAACTCAGAGGCTTCAGAACAAATGTAAAGACAGAAAATCATGCAGAAGTACCAGACTGACAGGCTGAGAGACTGAAATAACCAAAATGGACTGAAAGTAGAAGTGCATAGTGCAAGGTCATACAGCAGAGGCAAGTCAAAGATTAAGCTAGGGCCTCACCAGTGAAATAGAGAACTACATAGTGACTCATAGTGACTGTGTAGCCATGGAAGCTGTGAAGATGGTGTGATATGAGATGAAAGGATCTCTATATGTACCCACTGAAGTTTTATCCATGGGATAGAAAATCTCAGCAAGGTTGCCTCAGAAATACTACACATGATATGTACGAAATGGAAGTGTAAATTTATTCTGGAAAATATCACGAAGATTCTAATCTTCAGAAGAGTGAGTGCCATTTTCCAAAAAAAGACTGTGGTCAAATTTTACTTGAAATGTTGCCATAGGTCTAAGAGTAAAAACATGTCAGCCAAACCACAGTAATTTAAATCACATTTAAATCTTTAGACTCCCAATATAATTTTAAGTGCTTTTATGAAAGAAAATGCATGTAGGAAAACATAGGGTCCAAAAATAAAGAAGCAAGGGTAAAACCTCTGAGGAAAGTTCCAAACCCAGATTTGACCCGTTTGAACTGGATGGATTCAGGATACTAAACTTGGAGCCTAATTTCTCCGGGATCCTGCTGTAATCTGTCATGAGATCAGGCACCTCTGCAGAGAGTCCCACATCCTGTGTGAGACGTAGGGTCCTTAGAGGATGCCATCTTTCTTCATGAACCTACTGGGAAGCACGCCATGTCAGATAGGTACATGAAGGTGAGAGATTTGAATGCAAGTGGAGTATGGTGCTTACGTGGGTGTGCAAATAAGCAAGGATTCCTCTTTTTTTTTCTTTTGCTTCACTCTCTACACAATAACCTAAATCACCCTCTAAATATTCCAACATACTTGGAATAAGAAAGAACATCAGCGTATTTATAGGTTGAACTCAACAAATATACGAAATCAAGTATATGACATAATACTATGTTTCTATAGAAATTATACTATTCTGCAGTGTTATTTCTGTGCCTTCCACTGTAAAAGATTCTCTCCATCTTTGCATCATTTTTAGTTATCATTTTTTGATTTTCTCTTAATGGTTAAAAACTGAAACCTATGGAACATCTTGTCAGTTAAATTTCCTCATAAGCAATACTCACAGTCAAATAAATGACATGCGTTGTTACTTACTGTGCTTTTCCAACCTAGACACATGTGTGAATGTATTCATGTCTATTTTTGCTAACTACTTCATTCACCGAGCAATACTGAGGCACAAGAAATAGACTCCGTAGGAAAACTTGAAAAATAAAAGTAAGGAAATACTCATCTTGAGGTTAGGAATTCGAATTGAGAGAAGGGAGACTAGGTTAAAATCTTGAATCCTTTATTTTCTGGATAACTTCAGATGCATGCAAATATCATGACAGCTCTGAGAGATGAGCCTCAAATTTACTCTTTATAAAGTTTATAATGGCACTTAATTTCCTATAGAAAATTTTCATGAGGAATAAGAACTAATTTCTCAATGCTTAAGAGCTTCTTAGGTTCTATATGAGATTAGAAAGAGCTAGCTTAAAAAACAAACAAACAAACAAAAAATTGGAGTAGTATCTTTCAAACCACATTTTTCCTTTTTCTCTGTAAGTTGCAAAGAGCACTCCCTGTCTAGGGGCAACTGTAAAAGGGTAATCGTGTAGTTGCTCAACTGCAAGGATCAAGCCCTCAAATAAATCCTTGGTTCATTAAGCAACGTTAATGGAGATAATGCCTTCAGTAGAATAACTGTTCTGTGGTTATGCAGCATTTATTACAGCACAGTGACTATCATTGCAAGAGACGTCTCTAACTACAGAGAATCAGGCTGTTTGACCAGACATGAGAACACACTCAGATGTCCTCTCTTTCACTGATTTTTCGTAACTCAAGTCCAATTATTGTGAGATGCAAGAACACATTTTGGGGCAGTTTCCATTTTTATATTTTAATGAAATCAGCTTCCTACAGGCAGGTGAGAAGACTTAGCACAAGAATTTCTTTCTATAACTTGAAGTCAGTCATCAGAAGGAAATCAGCAGCTGGCATGATAATTGAATTGGGCTCATTATTATTCATTTTTAGCAACCACTGAGTGATTCATGAAGTGCTTTTCAAATCTGGAAAACACTTCATGAAATAGGTGAAGAAATATGAAGGGCTTGCTGTTATGGATTCCCTCTTTAAATTGGGCTGTGAGCTGGGAAGGATGATTGAATTTTAAGAGCTGAAAATTTTGAGTGAAAAAAAAAACACCTTGAACATCGTCCTCCACTTTTGACCTAGACAAGCACAGTAAGGATGATTTTAATAGTTCTTTCCAACTGTATGTCTTCCTTTACATGTCCCTGGAGTATATTCTGCTTTTTCACACCAATACAAAGCCAGCAAAATATTATGGATTATAGGAGGATAAGGTTGATGACATGGCCTATTCTGTTTAGGTGCATTTAAGTTTCTCAATAACAGCACCTTGCACTCAGCTGAAGTGTTTTGCTAAGTCTCTTGATCAAAAAGTCCTGCGGTTCCTGAAAAAAAATAAATATCATTGTATTTTTTTAATGTTGACACACTTGAAATGAACCTCTCTTTAAGGTCAGGGGCTTGATTGGTTGTGTCGTTGTCTCCAGTGAAACACAGCTGTCTTCTAGACCTTTGCAGTATAACCTAGAGAGGAATCTGCTCCCAAAGAAATTTGGTACAGCATCAGGGTAATGACTTTCACAGAAATACTGGCTTATTTTCTCCTGGGGGTTTGTTTCTTTCCCTATGCCAATTAAATTGCCTGGGAGGACTAAAATGTAGAAATAACAATTTAGAAACAACTCAAAACAACTCAACAAAAACAGAGTGGAGTTGAGGGAGGGGGAAAGCTTCCCACTGGTAGAGGAACTTTTCCAGAGGATTTTGTCACTAGAGCACCTTTATCAGCAAACTACATCCCCATGAAGAACTGCAACAAAGATTTTCAAAGTAGCACAGTCAGCCCAGAGGGATTTGTAGAGGGAAAAATCTCAGACTTTATCTGAATACTCCCAGAAGCACCAGAATCACAGAATGGTTGAGACTGAAAGGAACTTCTGGATCAGCTAGTCCAACCCCCCTGCTCAAGCAGGGTCACCTAGAACACATTGCACAGGGTCATATCCAAGTAGGTTTTGAATATCTCTAGAGAGATATTGGAAACTTTGAACTTTGGTAATTTCATGTTAAGCCAATTCTGCTTATTTTGGGTGCCTAGACTTCGGCCTGGCCCAGAATAAAGGAGAAGAACATGCAGCAAGGATCTTAGGGCATCCTGCAAGAGGGACACAGCCACCGTCACTGCCTCCTGCTCGCCTGGCTTGGGTGCATGATCTACGGCAGGTTTTCAACATGGTGGGGCTCTCCAGCTCCGCTCAGTGCCTGTTCCTCCCCCTGACCTTTTAGGCCACCTGAAACGGATTTCCAGCATTAAAGCAAAAAGCGTTGACAAACTGTTTCCATTTAATTTATACAGGCTGCACTTTGATAATAAAAACATCATTAACGGTGTGAGACACTAACTCCAACAGAAGTCCTGGAGAGCAAACAGAAGCTAAAACTGAATTATCTTCTTTCAGTTATGGATGTTTCTTATGAAAACACTCTAATTGATAAAGGGCGTAACTGATTACTGATAAAAAAAACATTCCTATCACACTAAGTGTGCTATGTGTTCCAGGTATTGCTTAATACAATGTCCAGTAAACAACTCTTCCATAGTGTTGAACCCACGTTAAAATACAGAAAATGTGTCAGTGAGGGCGTAACTGCTGATTTTACGCTATTTTTAAGCTATAAAACAACTAGATATGAAAGATATTTCTATTACGCAGTAGGAATAGAGTATACTTTGTGACATAATTTCTAGCAATAACTTTTGTTCATTGTTGGCACAAGAAGTTGATTTCTGTTTGTCTCTAGTACTCAAGTCAATTTGAAAGCAGCAGTTTAAAATTCTTCTAATCATACACAAGAACTACAATGGACTGAGTTTAAGTACTGTTGCTCAGTTAGGAGATGAAAAGCATGAGTATTTGCAGAGGATTATCCCAAGAAAATGCTAAAGGTTAGCATGAGCATCATGCATAAGCTATATGTACTGTGCTCTCATTGAAAAAAAAATTACCACAGTAGCAGAAATGAGAACTTTAGATCAGATCGAACAATACTTTAAAATCAGTATCTTTAAAAATAGAAAGGGACTAAAAAAATTGAACTAGGATTAAAAAAATCATACTGTTTTCCTCTGGAAGACATTTCTGACATTTAAATTATTTGAACAATATTACAAAATAGCAGTACAGAGCAATAATACAAAAACTGTGTAAAACAGTTTTCTACTCACAAAAAAAAGTAGAAGTCAAACTTTTATTTAGTTCCTTTAGTTTCCTTGCATATATACATAAGGAATATGCTTTATTCCTGAGATCATAGTTATCTTCCTTATCCAAAGAGCTTATCATGAATGATTTTATTCAGTCTGGAAATTTAAAGCTACACTTATAGTTATTAAAATGCAACTGAAAAGGTCAGAATTTAAATTACAAGAATAGTTGTAAAAGATTAACTCCACCCAGGATATAGGTGGATCTCAGGAGGGGGAAAAGAAAAAGCGGGGGGGGAGTGAGAATAATTGGCTGAAAGATCTCCTTTACTGAATGTATCATGTTAGATGTCGTCTGAGGATAGCAGACAAGCCCATTCCATCAAGGCCCAAAGAAGTGGTTAATGCAAAAATGTATTCTTCGATTCAGTAACAAAGTCTTCTAAACCAAGAGGACAATGACAGCATCCAAAGCAGTTTCTTTTCTCCCTTTTCCTCTGTTCTGGTCAAAAGACTTACCTTAATTTTAAGTGTTCCATATTTCTATCTTAGTCAATGTTAAATTATCCATCTGCTAATGCCTAACATTGCCCTATTCAAGAGTCACAGGCCCCACACAATCATATAACATTTGATATGTTAAAATGTGAGGTCAGGTGATCTTCATTTTAACTCCATTTCACCAAGTATGTTTCACCCAGGTATAATATGATCTTGATAGTTTATGTCATGACTATGTCATGACTGGAGAAATTCAAAGTGCTTTCAGCAGGCTATTTACTAAAATTAAAATATCCTGAGAGGTTTTAAAACTGTTATTATAGACAGTGAGGGAGAAGAGGGGTAAGATGGATATGAAATAAAACTTATCAGAATAAAATATTTTAATTTCAGCTACTTCATTTAAATACATTGCATTTTATATAATTTTGTTAGATTGTTTATAAAATACAAAATAAAACATGGGTAATATTTTTGAATGTTAAAGTCAAAGAGTTTCCCATGAGGTTTTTTTTGAACCTAGTGCATTTTGAAAGATTTTTTTTTAACATAGTTTAAAAAAAAACAGGCAAAACATGAGAACAACAAAAGATTGCTGCTCTAATCTACTCTCTTGGCAAATGTAGATGGGTGTTTTTAGCACTTTCATGTACTGGGCTGTGTTCTGAAATCAAAATGTCTTTCAAAGCTTCAGTCTTTTACTTGAGGAGTATATGCACCCATATACACCTAGCTGCATTGCATATTTCATTACTGTGCAAGTGTAATTAGCATAAATGAATTTATATTTATGTTGCATACTTCAAGGACCAAAGACAACATGCACTTTTCCCATACCTGTACTCAAAAGATACAAAATACAATCACATTAAATGATACTGATGATTAGTGCCATTTCCTCTTGGTTATAAATTCAAATTCCCTGCAAAGTGAAGAGACTCAGTTTTAATAAGAATCAATTAGATATTGTGAATGATTAAATTGAAGGAAAGCAATGCTCGGCTGAATCAGCTCCAGTTTGTTACCCTGGAGGTGGCACAAGTTGATATAATTTTAAATGTGATTCATGCTGTTTAGACAGATGATATAAATATCTCAGGGAGTCAGAGATAAATTAGTTTTATCCATCAAAATTGTCTAGCATCAAGGTTTCCGTTAATAATTAAATGGTTCTGCAAGATCCCTTACTTATTTTTAACTGGAAGATTTCTCATTTTTTGAAGAACAAAAATAATCAACTTTTAAGTAGGAAGATCTTTTAATAGACCGGGCGGGTATTCTCTCCCTTTTCTAGAAGATAGCTGCTCAGTATATTACCTCCTCAGCACAGCGAAAACTGTGCTACATACCAAATAAGATTATATCTGAGACAGGAACAATTCCTTTCCAGAAAAAAAGAAGGAAAAATAGCTTCATATATTTGTCTACATGGACACTCTAAAACTTACAGGCACTCTAAACAAACTATGTTCTTGTGGGGGAAGAAATTAAGAAAAGATTTATAAACTCAGCAAGTTCATGTTTGTGTTACTGTAGTCAAAAGCTGAAGCAGCTGAGCTTAAGCAAACCCTGTCTCCCAAACTGAGCCTGGTCACGGTGGGCTCCAGGTTCCCTAAGAAAGGGCAGCCCAGCCCACAGCATAGCCAAGCCTGCTCCTTGGCTGCATCTGCGGCCCACAGCGGCACATGAAATTTGTCCTCATGAGCACAAAATTGCTGATCAGAGTAGAGCTCTGTGGGTTAAGTATCTGCCATCCGGCCTCACTCAAAAAGATAAATAAATAAATGGAAATGTCACGGGTGGATTGCTTTCAGAAAAGTGACACACAAGTTTCTGGACCTTCCCACACCTCCAAGGGCCTTGGCAGCAGTTCTTGCTTTCAATCAAAACATCAAAAGGCTCCAAGATTACTGTATGGAAAATGAATCTGTGAGAAAAGAAGAGCCTCCCACAATGTCACATCCTGGGCTGTCCATCAATAAATTTGGTTTCTTGGCAGTCTTATTTCATATCATGGCACTCGAGGCCCTTAGTTGTGGACCTTGAGGACACACACCTCATGCTTTCAGTCTCATGCACAGGTACTGACCTGAACACTACCATGCAGTAACATGCAGTGACAGTCATCTGAGAAAAGTTCGCCAAGTTGCACTCTTCAGTTTGGATGTGTCAAATCAGAGGTTTCCAGTGAAACTTATCCTCATTTGCAAATCCCCAGGCATCACCATCACTGGTTCTCCTATCTACAAGTATCAATGAGGTGTATGAGAGAGGAAGGAGGATTCTTCAGCACAAGCAGATGCTCCTAAAGACTCAGAGAGGAAAAACTGTCTGCAAAAGAAATTAGCTAAATCCTGCTCATTGTAATAAAATTACCATTTCCAAACCTAAGCCAGTAAAAGACAACTTTTGTGGGGAGAGCTGCTCCAAATTCATCACTGGTGCTAGAAGAAAAAGCTGCATTAAACCTTCAAACCTTAGTCACTAAACTGAAGAGCTGAAAGAGTCTTAGCTAAAGACAACACAGCAAAATGTATGCTGTTAGATACAAACTGACTTTAAAAGTACTGACTGTATAAAATCACACACACATACACCCCAAAAAAGATTTTCAGAAACTTTTAGAGATAAAGTTATGTTGCACACATAGTGTATTCAAAATCAACTCGGTACCAATCATTTAAAGGACTGGAACACAAACAGATTGCTAGCAGGAACAGTTAATTTGCTAGGTATTAAATTTTTAAATGGCATCTTAATCATCCCTCCAACTATCTTCCATGAGCCTTGGTGCATATTTTGTTCAAATCTCAGAAAGAATCATAATTTCTGAAAGCTGAAAGGGATCTCGGCAGATAAATTGGTGCAGTGCTCCCAACCAAAAGACTTTAATACACTGAGGAGTCTGGAATCCACAAAAGGATTAACCAGAGAGGACTCAGCCTGTGCTGTGCTGCACCCATCTGATGGCTATCAGGCCTGGGCTATGGTGCACATAATCCCTGGCTAGAAGACAAATTTAGCCAGCTAATCCTAAAGGAAAAGTTTATAAGTGGTTACTGCTTGGTGCCCGATGATGATGCCACCTGCAGCTGCTTGTCTTTTTCCAAAGGTGAAGCAGTGTGTTCTCATGTGAACATCCTATTGCTTGGCAGTAGAAACTGGGAGTGAAATTGTTCACTTCCAAGAAAATCTTTTAAAAGCTATAAGGATCATGGTATTTATGAACCTCACTACGGATGGGATCTGCACAGTGACTAGGGGACCATCTGACACTGCCCAGCTTGGGGTACCCAGCGTCTGAGGGGACCTAACATTATCTACGCATCCCCTTTTCTGTTCTCATATTATCTCCAATAAAAATTATTTTAATCAACACCTGGTGGAGTCTGAGTGTTTTTCTTACTAAGATCCATAATAAAGAAGAAGCATTACAACTGCTCTTTAGCATTCTCCAAAAATAAAAACCAAAACCAAAATAAAACAAAAAATCACATTTTTAAAGCTTGCTTGCTAGCAGCTAGTCAAACAAGCTGACAGTAAACTTGCCAGATGCCTAAATATTACATAAAATATGTCAGCTGAGTAGGACAATTACATAGAAGAAACAGTAGAAACAATTAAATAGAAATAGTAGAAACAATTAAATATATGCTAAAACTCCTTCAGATGGTGAGATAGAGTTGAGAAAAGGGGACACATACCAATAGGACAACTGCTAGCTTCCCATAGTGGTTACGCATACGTGAAATCTAGTAGCAGTTTTGGTAGCAAATTATCATTGCTCACTAATTGTTCTTAAGGAATGATCGCCTGGTGAACTGAGGACTTTTTTCAAACGAAGGATGTCTCAGAAGATGTATTTTCTTATTTGAAATACACATATATTATATACATTTAGTGCTATCTATTGAAAAATTAAATGTTAATGCACACTTTCAAACTTCTGTATATCATTTCTCCATAACTCTTCAGGATAAGTATAGTTACTGAATTGGAACAAATAACAATTTTACTTAATAGTCTTTTTACATATGTAGCAAATTATGGATTGTACATTTTTCCTCCAGCTTTTGTTAAAAAGCTCGGTTTAAAAAAAGCACTTTGTGGGTGTGCTTCACAGAGTAGCATGTCAGCAAGAAAGTATAAACAAAGCTAATGAGTTTCCTCAGATTTGAATCAAAAATGTATTTTTCAGTCTTGGCTTAAATCGGAAAGTTCTCAAGTATTTATGAATCTCAGCTGAGAACAAAAAGAAATCATTATCTGTCTCCTCCAAACTTGTGCCTAATAGTAAGTCTGGTTCCTCTCTCTCAAAAGTAACGCAGGTCACTAAACAACGCAGGTGCATTTGTATATTGGTACAAATGCTATAAATGGGACGAGACAGTTCCATAGCTTGTCATTGCATAGATCCAAATTGTTAAATGGCAACTCATAAGCCCAGAAACAGAGTCAGTAACCTCTCTAAAACATCTTAGCATGCGAGGTGAAACCGTTACTAAAGGAAAAGATGTACAAAACTTTGTTATTCAGGCATGTGCAGGACTACAGTATGGTTTAAAAATAAGTAGAGCATTGCATATAATTGGAATTGCCCATTATTAGGAAAACAAAAGCCACATCACAATCTCATTGTACAAAATAACAGAGAAATCAGACCAAGAGTCCCTATTCTGGGGCATACAGCAGAATTCCAGTGCAGCTCTTGAGTCAAATGTGAAATATAATTCTGAGCGCATTAAACTATGCTCACATTTATCCACTCTTTTCAGCATTGGCAAACGTTAACCAAATGCTTTTCATGATTTATTTTGGCTACACTCCTCCCTATACTGCTAGGTATTAGGGTTTTTTTCTGCCCTTGCATTTTGAACATTAATCATTTTTTAATACAGCCTAATTTTTTCCCTATGCTTTTAGAAAAGACAAATATTTGTGAACTTTTAACCTGTTCTGAGTCTGCTGTTGTTAATTTAATTTTTAGAAAAAGTCTATCATTCAGCAAAAGAGACTGATCTTTTTTCCTAGAATCTGCCTCAGGTTGTTGCTTTCCTCACACAGGGCAGCCAGGCCACCTGCAGCTCTCCTCCAAATCTCTCAGGCTCCAAAATGCAGACTTGCCAATTTAGCAAGTTATGCACTGAGGAAACTAAAATAGAATGTACTTCCAAACCCAGGCTGCACAGTGTTTGGGAAATCTCATGCCTAACTGAACAGATATGGAAGGCTCAACTATATTACGATTGCAGTCAATATTTCCAAAAAGGTCAGGTCTGGATCTGCAGCATCCTGACTTCTAAAAATGTTCTAAATCGAGTGACTTGATTCAGTCAGCTTTTAATTTCAGAGGAGGGTTAAGCAAGTGGAATAACAGCAGGATCAGTGAAAAGACAGTAGCAGAAAGAAGGTGTTCAAGACAGGACTCTTTAACAAATCACTACATATTCTTTGCAAACAGAATGGCAGAGGAAAGTAGGGGATTAAAAATATTTAAAACTGACTTTTTCAGTTATTTATTGGGAGAGGATTAGGAAGCACTTTAGATTAGCATGGGTCTGTGTGTTATTAATTTTTATAAGGCCTTTGGATTTTTTCTACTGAAGAGAAGACACTTGAATTCTTTAGTTAAGTTAAAAGCTGCATCCCCTTAATTTCTTCTGTAGTCAAAGGCAGAGAGGTAGTTCCACAGGATGATGGGATTTGTTGCTCTTCTAGAATAGGACTGATTTTCAGGGAAAAAAAGTCTCACTTTGCTAAACATACTGAGGTGTACATTATTCTTGTCTTACAGACCTCTAGATATTTTTCCAATGAACATTTTACCCCTTTTAGAATATTAGAAAATTTATATCTTTCATCAAAATGTATATTAGAACGTGTGTTCTTCAGTCACCTGCTAAAAACACTTCAGAAATAATTCATGGCTCCTTAAAGTTCTGGATAGCCCATTCCAAAAACCAGATAAGACAGCTAAGCTGCTAACTTAGGGCCCTTAGTTGCATTGCCAAACCTCATAGGTGAATATGCCCAGATCTTTCTGTAAACGGCTAATTCAGACTATGTAGAGAGAGAAAAAAACAATGTACAACATTTTCTGAGTAGGTACTACAATATTATTTGTTCTTTACCTCTGATAACTTAAAAAGCAGAAGGAAAAACAATTTGAGTAGGAACATAGAGAGAAAATAATCGGCAAGGAGCAGAATAAAACTGAAATAGTTTGCACAGAGTACCATCTTTTTAAACTAAGAGTAATTAGCACAGTATTCTAAGGTTTTTAAAATATCAGAAACATGGCAAACTGAAATTAATGCTATTTTTTATTCCTTGGTTTTAAATAAACCAGAGAAATTTCTATGACATAATGAATAAAAGGTGAAGAGATTGTTTTATTTGCTCTTAATACATTTTGTTTCAGAGCCTAGTGTAAAAAGTATATTTGTAAGTGTGGGTGGTATAATTAAACTAATCAGTCGCTTTATGTTTTTATTCTCCTTGACACATATTTAAGTGCAGAGTTAATAAGTAATAAATTCCTGGGCAAAAAAAAGATAAAACAACTGAATGACATTTTCCATTATACAAAGCACAGGAGAAAGAATATCTCAAAGTACTAAATTATTTCAAGTGGAGTCCTGAATCCTTTCCATTTCAAATACTAATATAGTTATAATATCCTATTGTCTGAGCACATTGCAATGTATTGTTAGGTATTTTGTGTGCGCATTTTCTGCCCAAAAGTGTAGAAAAAAAAATCACCCATGCTTTACAGAAAGGGAATAAAATATGGTGGAAAATGTGGAAAAAAAACCCTGCATTTGGCTGATGTGTTTAAGCTATCTGTATAATAGAGAATGAGAGGCATGCAAGTCAGTGGTCTTGTCCCTATACCTTGCATTGTGTGTTGACTTTTAACATTAGGTAGATGGGAAGAAAACACGCAGAATAAACCCTGAAAGCAGAAAATAAAATTGAATATCTTGGCTGTAGAAGTCAGTGTCGACTCTCATATCATTTTAACAGAAGTCTCTTTTCCATTTCCAGTCCGATAATCCTGCTCATGATACAGAAGCCTTGTTATCTACTGAAATGATCAAGGGATCTTCAAAACCCCAATCACAGCAATGGAAAGGAAGGCTGTTCTAAGAAAGGATGCTGCATAGATTTTATTAAGAAATGTTCCACATACACACATAAAAATGGTACACTCTCAATTCTGGAAAGAGAAAATTCCCCCCAAAAATTCCATGACAATCAGCAAAAAAGCAAGAGCAAAAAAAGCTCTTTCAAATTAGAGATTCAATAAAGAAGACTTTTATTGCTCTTCAAAACTCGAGTTGGAGATGAAGCTGATGAATGTTTTAAGGGAGACAATGGAAAAAATAATAGGGTCAAAAAGCTAAAGAAATTTCATCAAGGTGGCTCGACCATCAAAGAGTATTCCTTCCTCTCTTTTTCCTCTTTCTTACTTACACATTTCAGAAATGTTTCTAGGAGGAGATGTAGGAGTGTAAGGTCTAGTAAATCTAGAAGCTAGCCAGTAAAGAAAGCACAAAAATCGAGAATAAAAACAAGGCTTTTCTTCTTCTTCCTACGTAGAAATACTAATAGGACCTCTAGCACAAAGGTTATTACGCTCATAATTCTTCTGTTCATGCTGGTTATTCATGCTTTTTCAAGCGTGACATAATCACAGAGTCATCTAGTTACAGCAAGACCTTGGCTAGTCAGAAAATTAAATGATTATTAATAGAGTTCTAAAGAAAAGACAAGAAAAAGAGAAACTAACTTGAAAAAAAAAAAGAACATACTAGATATCACAGAAAGTAAGAATAGTGAAATTATTCAATGTTAAAATTGTATTATGAAAGACAAATGACAAAAATATAAACTCCTCCTCCTGCTAATGTATGGGATTTTTTTCCCCTCTTTTTTCAGAGTTTTTCAAACGTGTAACCCTGGCAGCTTTCATACTCTGCAGAAAATCAATTATCACAGAAATTAATAACGTCTGCTTATTATGGATGTGTTACTTTTTCTAGGAAGTAGATCAATTGGAAAGCTAGATTAGACAAGGTCAACAAATTCTTGTCAACACTTTGAAACCCATGAATATGGATAAGTAAGAATAAGCCCGATTATGATGGCTCAGAGCAACAAATGCAAGTGAATGACAGATCAATACAATTACATTGTGAAGAGTGCTTAAAATGCTAAAATCTCCTAAGAACATCAAGTATTTAATATCTATAGTCATTGTTGCTCATAGGGAAAGAAAAAAAAAGTATAGGCTTAAAAAAAGAACATAAAAAAATAGAGATGGGAGGAAAGGAAAATAGAAGATAAAAGCTTGAATTTTTTTAAGTGCATAGGGATAACGAATGTTTAGGTAGGCAAAGGACAGAAGAAAATACAGCACCAGCGAGGAACCTAGAAGCTAAGAAATAAGAAATGGCAGAGTGCAGGAGAGAGGAAGCAAAGAAAATAAAGAAAGAAAAACAAGCAGGCATCCAGAAATAGGAGACACTCGGGTACAATATGGTGTACAGAGAACAAAATAGGTCTACAGGAACAATTGAAAACAAACAAAAGAACACAAAACAAAAAGGGAAGTATAGGAAAGAGAGAGAGAGAAGTCTTAAAGTGTATATTCAAAACACAGAAGGAAATGAAAGAAGGAAGAAGAAAACAGGCCTGGGGAGGAAAATAAAAAGAATAAAACAAACAAAAAATGTAATAAATAAATAACAATAACAGTTTACCAGAAAGAGCTAAGCTTGTCAGTCATAAGGACAACATGCCACCACTTCAGGCCAATTCTGTTCTTGCAGAAGATATTCCCAAATGACATGCAATTTCCCTGGAGGAAAAGGCACTTATAATAATAAGAATTATCAAATCAATAAAGGAACTGTTTAATTTTCTTGCCATTAGTTCAAATTTACATTCCCTGCAAAGAATGTCGGAATGGCAATCACTGAGCAAAATGGAATCTTATTTATATTACAGCTGCCAATCAAAGCTACAAAATGTACATAGCTGCAACTTCTGTAATATAACTCAAAGTCAGAAAACTGAGTTAGTCCATAGTGAAATATAGAAAATTTTCCTACTGAATTGAATATAAATTTGTATCATTCTCTGTTACCAACATTTTTAAGTAAAAATAGGTATAGTATAGTGTGATATGTTCAATAAAAAAATGTATTTTAATGATCTCAGTGAGAACACTACTTTGTTTAGTCCCTGTTAGGCAGCTGATATTTTAGAGAATTTAAAAGGCTTTAAGGTCAGAAAAGGAGAACATATAAATCACCACACATGTTTCTAATTACTTCTAGATTACCCAGCCAAATCCAGAAATACTCGGACACAGTCTTGTCTCATGTTGAAAGACTGATTACTAGCTAGTGCGTTTATGTTGGTTACGAACACACTTAGAGATGTCTTCCCAAGGCCTCTCCAATCCTCAAAGCACATCATTAATTTTTCATTTCAGTGTCCTCAGCAAACAATAGAGCAGAAGCAAACACAGAATCTATTCAAAATATTAGCTAGATTTCTCTGCTATATTCCTTCCTCCCTCAACATCATGCTTTTCCAACCTACATGCTGAATTTTCAAATCCAAATTGCATGCAGTACCAAGAAATTTCTCTGCATTTTCCCAACTCCTGCTGATATCAGTGAGGGTGAGGAGTTTTCAGTACCTTCTAGTTTAAAAAAAAGCTTTTTTTTTTTTTTTTTGCTTCATGTGCTAACAGCCTACAGAAGAGGCAGGGTTTACATGTTTTGTAGGCAATGAATTATTAGTTAGAAGAAGAACCTTTGAAATACATCACAGGCAAACTGTGTCGGAAGCATTTTAGTATTCATACTAGTTAAACTGCCAGATCATAGTGGATGAATTTAAGTAAGTGCTATGTTGATCGGCACGCTTTGCCTAGCAACAAGTGCCAGGTTTCATCCCATTCCCTGCACATTCAACAGAAGTCCCTAAATCGCTCCAGGCTTCAGGTGCTCAGGAAATATATCTGCTGCTCAGAACGTCTTTAGTCACTTAGTCAACATTTTTGGCACCCAAAGGGTACATGCAATCTCTTTACATGGATAAACATATCTACAGGTAAAAAATGTGAGGGGATGATCGTTTGTTGAGGGATTTTTTTCTTTCTCCAGCTGCCTGTGCTTAGGGATGAACACATCCCCCAAAGGCAAAGTTTCATTAAATATTAGCAAAAACAGGCTTTAAAAAAATGCATTTAGAGTGAAAAGACAAAATACTAACCTGGATGTCAAGGAGACCATATCAAATGTAAAAGCATTTACAAGGTCAGACTGCAAAGCAGAAAATCAGTTATACAGAAATACGGCTCACCAAGTACAAAGGTTTATTAAAGGTCTGACAGAAGATAAATTCAGGTGAAAAAAAAAAGTCTGTTAATGAAAACCAAACAGCTTGACTGCGGAAAGCATCAGCATAAAGGGTGTTAATAAATAAGAGAGGCTTTATTGATTGTAAAATGGAACCGTTACTGTATTTTAAGATAGAGAGAGTTGAAAGAAGGAAGATCTGGAAAACAATTGTAGCTGAAGGGAATGTAAAATAGTATCAAGGCAATGTCACCTGTACGGATCAGGTGGTCTGGACAATTTCTTGCAGTTAGATAGGTAGAGAGAGCCTTTTATCTCTAAGATTTAAGCTATTCAGTAATAGCACTGCAAGATTTAGGGGGAACAGACACACTAATACTTGTGGCTCTGGTAAAAAAGGCTGGAATAGATGGTGGAGAAAAAGCTGGGGATGGACTTGGGCATAATCCAGGAGGTATTGCTGTAGGACTATAGTCATGTCTCTTACAGGTTTATTAGAAAGGATTTTTGTTTTGTCTTTGATATACTACTTTTTACCAGGACTTTTTATCAGACTGCGCTTGAGCAACGAAGATGATTAAGGGACTGGAACACCTACCATATGAGGAAAGACTGAGTGAGCTGGGCCTGGTTAGCCTGAAGAAGAAAAGGCTGAGAGGGGACCTGATCAAAATGTACAAATACCTCAGGGGAGAATGTAGGGAGGAGGGGGCCAGACTCTTCTAAGGGGGGGGCAGTGATAGGACAAGGGGTAATGGATACAAATCAAAACACACAAAGTTCCATGTCCATGTGAGGAAGAACTTCTTTCCTGTGAGGGTGACAGAGCCCTGGAACAGGCTGCCCAGAGAGGCTGTGGAGTCTCCTTCTCTGGAGATCTTCCAAACCCACCTGGAGGCCACCCTGTGCCACATGCTCTAGGGGTCCCTGCTGGAGCAGGGGGTTGGACTGGATGATGTCTAGAGGTCCCTCCCAACCCAAACTATTCTGTGACTCTGTGATTCTGTGCCTTGCCTTTTGAAATAATATGCACACATTATTTGGGAATGGCAATGCATGAAAGAGAAAACATGTTCATAAATAAAATGGAAAATGAAGAAGAGTTACTTATTTTTATACATTATACCTTAAAGCTTTGAAAGAACTTTTAAAAATCTTTAAAGATATATTGGGAAAATAAGCCTTGATCAGACATCATAAATAACAGAAAAAAAAATTTTAGATCTAATTTTTAAAGTTTTTTATGAAGAGTAAGGAGTCATTTTTCAGGGAAATTCAAAAATGCTGTGAACTAGATTTCAGACAGCAATGAATTCAAAGTGGTTTTGTAGCATTTTGGTTCTTTTTCTTCAACCACGCTATTTTCATCTTCCCCTTCTGCAATTTTTAAACTAGTTTTTCCTCTGAGGAAAGTTGAAAGATGAAACACAAATGATAACGTGCTCTTTTTCTGCTTAATTTCTTTTACTTAACATTTAGTATCTAAGAAGTAAACATGTTATTCGCCTCTTTCACTCAAAGTGGTGCTAGAGAAGGACACTGCCATTTGATAAACATTGCTTTTATTGTACCCATTCTTCTTCCTCTACACCTCCTGGAATAGAAATCCATCAGGAATTCCTGATTCTGTGTAAAAGAATGTTTACATCTAGGAGAAGAACTGGAATTAGAAATAGTCTTAATGCTTCACGGACACATGTGTAGCACAGACCTAAACCAGGGGACAATTTCCAGCTATCCCTTTGCTCCTCCTTTGACTGAGAGGCATATGACAGTGATATTCAGTCTAGAATATAGAAAATAATTGAAAGAAAAAAAAAGGGCGGGGGAGGAAAGAGTGTTGGGTTACTGTGAAAGTAATATAGCAATATAGTATAGAATAATTTCTTTCTCTCTCTCTCTCTCTCTTTCTCTACAGTATTTTGTAAATCATATACGTGTCTTCTTAATCCTTCCAGTCTGCCTTTCTGGAACATAAACTGTTATCCCCATCACCAGATGATTCTAGGGACAATTCCACACTACTATTCTAAATATTGAAATGCAATAAAATTCCTGAAAACCTTCTTCTTTTTTGCTGTGTGAATTACACTGGGACAAATGCCAAAAGACATACACAGAGAACAGGTCAACAAAATGGCATCTTCCTAATGCTAGTAATAGCTGACAGTAGCATATAAATATGCTCAATGCAAATTATACTATGAAGTTCATCCTCATGTGACTGTTATTTTTATTTCGAGATTATGAAATTTATTGATAGGGCAATTCTTTCAATTCACTTTTCACTGATAGTTTTCATTTACTTCAAAAGGAATTAAAGCAAGCCCTGAGTTTGGAATTGCTCTTTCTCTATTTTAATATGAATAATCTTGTGAAGTATCTTCAAACCTTCCAGCATTAATATATAGCAGGTAAGGTTGTTTTAGGTTGGATTTCACACAGGAATGTGTGTGGGTGTAAGAAATGTGAAATCCATTTTCTTTCTTTAATAAGAATAACACACCATTATTTTTCAAACTGCAAATTGCAGAATGCTGGAAGTACAGATCTAGATCCTCAATTTGTTTCAAATTCATCTCAAGGTGAGATCAAGGTGCAGCAACCAACTCCTTCCTCGAAAAGCCACATACTGTATTTGCGGCCAAGAACTGACTCAGCTCTTAGTCAAGCACAATCTCTTGTTCTGCATGTTATAAATTGAATCTGTATGTATTTTTCCCTTGTTACTCCATAGCCAGAATCTCTCCTTTTTCTTTCTTCTAGAAAAAAATATAACACACACACAAAAAAATAATTCTAAACATATTATCCTACTTTGTAAGAAGGAAACACCAAAATGTAGGTGTCTGAAGAAAGCTGAAAAGCTAGTCTGCATGACCTTCAATCGAGACAACTGTGTTCAGGGCTGACGTTAAACTACAAAGCCAAAGGGAGGTTATATTTCCAAGACCATGAGTTTAATTTCCACTAACACCTGTCAAATATAGTCTTGGTTAAACCAAAGGCTGAGGTTTCATCCTAAAGATCTTGTGTCTACCGTGGTGATAACAGGCTCTGTTAAGGAAGGAAGAAGCATTGTAAAGAAAAAAATAATGCTATTTTCACTCGCAATTCCACCCTAATTTCACCAGTATAAGATAAAAACATCTCACAGAATATTAGTTTCACATCTCAGTCTCAAGACAATCCTTATCTGATAGTCTGAACCTGCCATGGGCATAAATGCTTAGTAATGTCGCAGGCAACCATAAGAAAGAAAGGACAAGAGAATCTGCATTTTCATCTGTAGAAATTAAAGATTTTTTGTCTTGAAGGAAAATATGAGAGGTCACTGTGACTTTTATATCAGTTAGAAAAAAAAAAGTCTGTACATAATTTGATAAAAAATCTGGATATTACACTTTCTAAGAATAAATTATTTTTAATGCATTTTTTGTATGGATCAGTTGTGGATAGAGCCTGTCTACCGTAGCCACAAGTCACCCTTTGCCATTGATCTAGTCAGCACAGCACAAATTAATCCAAAGTTTGTTATGAATCTTCACTGTGTTTTCTCAGATTTTTAGCAACACTGCACAGTTTCAAAAACATTTCATTTTTCTTAGCATTGAACAAGTTATCCTGCTATTGAAAACAGGCAAATGCAATAATATGCATTTTTGTTAGACAGGGAAATTGCTCCATCAAAGCAAGTCTGGATTACTTATACGTTTCTCTGTAGTCATTTTTCATTTTGCTTTGTTAATCTTTGATTGATTTTGTTTGTTGTTAGTTTTGTCTATTTTTTTCTTACTAAACTTTTATTTTTATTTTACTGCAGAACGATTTTTTAGATAGTTTATCTTGAACAACTTATTTTGCAGAAGCATCTGAATATTGCCTCTGAGGAAATGAACATCCTTTATAAGCGGTTTTGTGGAGAACACCCACGAAACCTTGAGGAAATACACACTGCTAGCACTTGTTCACATTCCCAATATCCCCAGCTGGGCTGTGATATCACACACTGTTAACAACATTTCCTTTGGGAGAAATGTAAACAAAAGATTTTATTTGCATTAAGCAATTTATATCTGGTATAAGACTGAACAAAGATGGCCACATTAGACAGAAATTATTCTCATTGTGTAAAGAGCTGGTGGAGTCCAAAGAGCTCTGCCTGTCACCTCTGAAACAAAACTGGTCAGAAATTGCAAAATAGATGTGTGTGCAATTACAAACTCACCTAGGGGGACATCTGCCAGCAGTTTGTGACACAGGTTCATCTCTCTGAATGTATTACCAGTACACTTGGCTCAGACACGACTGATTTTAAATACTGAATTCATGTCGTTAGTAGTGAATTTGGTCCTTCAGTAGAAGTATGAAAAGAATAAATTCAATTTTATCATGGATCTAGGAGAGAGGGAGGATGAAGAGAGATACTGCATACATTTCTGTTACTCTCTTCAGGCTGTCTTTTGCCCAAAAGCACAGAAGTATGCAATTAGATTTTATTGCTATTATTAAAATAAATAATAATTGTGTCTAGTTTCTATGCAGAGCTTTGAATACACAAAACTCAAGTATTTGGTGAAGGAAGTCAGGTCATTATCGAGTTCTTCTGGAAGTAGAAGCCCTGGCAGAGGGTCACAAAGCACGTAACTGGTAAAGGCAGTGCCTGAAATCGTGACTCAAGCCCTGCTCCACTTATCTGCTGCTAAGCAGTACTTTCTGATTTACCCTCTCTCTCTGTTTCTCTCTGAAAAAGGACCTCGTACGTGAGCTTCTTGCCTCCTTTATGATTTTAGAATCTACATTGCTCACTTGAATGAACAAGAAGAAAGAGAGTAAGCTTGAAACTTGGTTCTTCTGGCGTGTATTCAGGGAATATTTCTAGACTTTGTGTGCTACAATTCTCCAACTGTTATTTTTTCAATGTGATTTTGGTGCAATTAAACCCGGAAAAGGGTAACAATTGAAAAATTTAAATCCTAGATATGCTAAGATGAGCTATTCCAAATATTTTACTTAAAAATTACAACTACTCTGACATTAAAAAAAATCGTTCTTGTTTTACTTTTTAATTTTTTCCTGATAAAGGCTTATATGTAGCTCTGCTTTGTTAGTTCTCCTACAGACAGATATTAAAATAAATCACCCAGCCTTCTGTGGAACTACATTGTATTACTCCTTGCTGACACTGAATTGAAACATACAGTAAGTAAAATATTTTCCCCTACAGTCTTTCTATTATACTATGATAATATACTATGGCATGCTCCCATCTCAGTAGTCTGATATCAGCGGATATTTTTCTAATAGTCTAAAAATTAGCATTCGAAACGTTAATTGCTTCCTGACTAATGATGAAAATGATGAGTTAAATGCGCAAGAATTATTTATAAAGTGCAGCGGTGCATTAATTTTCTCCTCATATTTTAAAAATACAGCAGCCAGTGAGGAATTTAGGAGCAATTAGTAAGGTAGACTACACAGGCCTGTGTGTCTCAACTTTTCTATAGTTCATACTCCACGCTATTTGTGCTCCAGGGTGAAAAAAGAGTCACATTTCTCCACCTAACATTTATTCATGTGCTTGCCTCATTTCACCTAGATTGTAAAAGCTTCCTCAGTAGAAACATAATATAATTATTGACTGAATTCTGCTCTTTGTAGTCTATGTATGAACTCTTTATTAAATACAACAGTAGATATAGTTATTCATAGTAGGACAAAAATCTTTGAGCACACAATCTCTCCTTAAAAAAAAAACACCTATATACAGGTCTCTCATCAGAAAACCTACTAGATCAATTCATATTTGTGGTGTTTAAAAATTCCATATAATTTATTTCTGTGAAAAAAAATGTGTTAGTAAGGGTGGTATCAACTTTAGTGTACAAATTTTCCCTTCAACAGCTGTGCAATATAGCAGCACACACACCTTTTTTTTCCTTTGGCTCCTCCATCCCAGCAATTCCTTAGACTCACATTTTTTCAAAAGAAAAATGAAGCCCACAATTTTCAACATGATGTGGATTATGAAAGACATTTACATATAAGTTAAAATATACATAAACCTACATAATTTTTTGTATGGTATTGAAAGAAGTATGAGGCATAATGAAAACTCCATCCAAGCAAAGGACGATACCTTTCAAAGGAAAAAAAGTCAAAGTCAATGTCTGTAAGGACAAATACTAAAGCTTCAGAGTAAGATGGTTACAGGAAGCATGTAAGCAAGCCACAATTAGAAGATAAAAGTAGAATTATACAATGACATTTTTTTTTAGCCACTTTTCAAAAGTCAACTTTGCTTTTAGTGTCATATTCCTCATTGAGAAAAACAAGATGAGTATAATCACTTCAGAAAAAAAAAAAAAGAAAAAAGAGTTCTGTATCCTAACCTACTTTCAGCTTATGCAGATTTAGTGTAGACTGAATTACTTCTCATCACTATTCATTTATACTGAAGTACCTATGCCCAAAAGAGGCTCAGACATTTTTAAAAGATGAAAATGGGGCTAAAAAGGCAAAGGTCGCATAAAAGTATTGGCTGAGTGTTTTTAAAAGAGATGGAAGTAAACTAAAGCTGCACTTCATTGTCTTGCCTGCGCTTTTTGCAGTAGTTAAGATGAGGCTATGGTGGTTTTGATAGCACCACAGGAAACATATTTTCACATGTTTAAAATGCTCTTGAATAATTTCTCCAATGTATTAGGAATAAAAGCATTCAAAAGCAGCTACACAGGCTTACTTTCATCCTTCCAAAATCTGAATATGTCAGCCCCTACTCCAGCATAGCATTTCTTTTTATAGATAGTTCACTAACACAGCAGCATAGAGCATGTTTATATACATAAAGTGACAGAAGTGCTGCCAAGTTTAAGACTACTCAGACAAGTCATCTTTAAATTGATAATCTGGTTTCATTTTAAAGTTTGATGATCTTCAAAAGGCAAAAACGAATTTCATTTTTATAAGGATGGAATGAATCTCTAAATCACAAAATTTTGTCCAAGTTTTCTGCTTTTTAGACAGGTATAAGTCACCCAAATCTTCCTCTATCTCAGTTTGGAAATTCTATTTCCCTTTCAGCAGTTTTATCCACAGGCAACCTGTGATTTTTGGATATCAGATGATCAGACTGTGCACCAGAAAGCCTTGATATACTTAGGATGTACTGGCGTACATCCAAGTCAGGGAAGAGCAGCAGGTGGAATAAGGAAGATTAAAGTTCACTCAGCCTGACTGGATGAATTGTCCCACTATATTGAATAGGCTGAAGAATTACATGCACAAGAAATTGCCTCAAAACCTTATGATCCCATTAATACCAAACCCCATGAACTGGTCTTGGCATATGAGACAGAAATTGCATCAGAAGAGATTAACATTGCCTTTGGGGCTAGTCAAATTTATTTTATCAAACTAATGTGAAACAAATAACCCTATTTAATTCATATTTACGAATGGGACAAAGAGATCAGCATTTAAATCAGCTATTGTCTAGGGGGAAAAAAATCCTCTATAGAAATCACAATAATAAAGAACTATGAAAGTAGGCACAACTTGAAAAACCAGAGTCATCTCTCCCTATGAGCAGGCCTGATTTGTAAAAGTAAGTATAGATATAAGACACCCAGCCCCAGTGTTTTTCCAAGAGAAACAATGTAAAAGAACACTGCTGATGCACAGAGAAAAAGTTAGTTAGAGCACTTAGTACTCTCAATGCCTTGAAGTTATCATGAAGCAATGGCATCAAGTTTTAGAGGTCTTCAGCTAGCCAAATGATGTAGGAACAAACTGATGTAATTTGAAAGCAGATCCAGGTTAGTAATTTGTTTAGCATGAACTCTTGAGTGGCTTGCAAAGCAAAAATAATTTTTAAAATGAAAAAATGATATAACAAAACAAAATCTCTGTCTGCAATGTAAGTTCTATTACTTAGAAGATAATCCTATATTTTTACAGCTGGTTGTGCAAATAAAAGACAATAAAAGACAATATTCTACAGTAAGAATTTTATATCAACCAACATTTTTGAGCTAATATTAAAAGCAGCCACCTTGACAAATACTTTTTTTCTGTTAAAGGAAAACCACCCAACCATTTCTAAGACCAAAGTGTCCTTATCAGCCATCCAACCTGATACTTTACACACAATTTTAGAGCAAAAATAAAGGCTAACATAGGTGGTTTTAAATTTTCTTTTGGAATAGACTACTTATTTTTTGTTAAAATTGGTTTACAAACATCATCTTAACAAAGCCTTGGACTTCTGCGTATTCAGAATCTTAACACATAATTAGACACACTTGTACCTATAATAGACACTTTTACCACTTTTACCTTTTACCTATTTGATAATAATCCATTACTTATAATTGGTAAGTAATCTATTGATAAGATAGTTGGTGGGAAAGCATAGCAGTCTACTCATCATAGTCTACTCTGCTCAAAATGCATGAATATATTCATTTTCTCTTGTCAACATGCAGAGTTAATGATGCTAGTGACAAAACTTGGTATATTTTGCAGGTATTATATAATGTCATGACGCTTATTCTTGATCAGTTTTATGCAACGTATTGCTATCAGAACTTGCCCATATCCAGTCACTTATTTCTCCTAAAAAGCTGTTTTACTTTCTTAGCATAAAGATTGCTTTGAGAAATGTTGCCATACATGTTGGGGCTTTCTCTTGTGTCTTGTTATATGCAATTGCAAATGCTTACACATAATACGCTGAAATATATTTTGTGCAAATACTGTCAGAGCACAATGCTTTCCAGGGCAGAAAGTATCATGCTTATCAATGTGTCAGTGTTTGGACAGCACTCAGGATCATTCTGACTGGGATTTTCAGCTATTTTATTTACCAAGTGCTACATGAAAACATAAAAGCAATATTTTTATTTTTAATTTAAGAGAATGATTTATACTGTTTCCAAACTCTTTTCCCTGTCATCTGTGCTCTCTCGGTGATATTCCAAGCAGGATTGCCAGCACATAATGCTCACTAATATACATAAAGCCTTTTAATTATATGTCTTTATCCCAACAAAAAGATAACAAGAAAATGGCACTAAAGAAAACCTGTCAAACTGCCAACAAAAGCCAAATCATGAGGCGAATCAGGAGACAATTCTGAAGCTGGCAATGCATTTGTCTGTGGGATCAGACAAATTTGTCTGCCAAATAACCAGATGCTTTGCTGACACAAATACACCCAGAGCATGGCATAGGAGTCCTACCAGAGATAACTACCATACAAAATTAACAACTAAAGCTTAATTTAGGGAAAGAAGTTAATTGCAGATCATACTTTCACCAAATGTTGTCAAAGAAGTTTAAAATAAATAACAAACATCTAATTGATAAGAGCATCTCTAATTTGTTGTAATTACTGCGACCCTACACAAAGCAAATGAAACTCAAGTCCATTTCTGCAGTATTTTAATAAAGATTTCTAAGATGATTCATAAAGATAACTAATGCATGTTCAACAGAGTTTCTGCAGAGAGTTTGTATTAACTCTAGATCATAACACTTGGCATATTTAAAGTAACAAAGTAATTAAGAGGATGATGACACAGAACATGACTTTATAGCTCTTTGGAGCCCTAACATTACTGGGAATTATTTCTTTTACAGAATTGTATAAGACTTTACTACAGAAATACCAGCTGGAACAAAATTATCAGTACAGCACTTAAAATTTATTTTTCTCTATAGTGAAATAGCAAAGGGATGTATCAGGAAAATTAAAACTTTTAATGATCATTCGTGAATTGCATTAATGCTATCCTTTCAGGGTTCTCTGGAGCAGTACATGCTTTTTGTTGACTAGATATAACTAATAATTTTAATACAATGTAAAGTCAAGTTTGGCTTCCTACATCTCTACAAACAAAATGCTGATTATGAAGAATTTCTTTAGCATTTGAACCTGTTTTTAAGGTTAAAAGAGACAAAACTTAAACAACAATAAGTGAGGAAGAAATGAGTTTTTCTCTTGGGATCCTAAACTCTAATATTTCATGGTCATTGGCGCCAAAGCTGTCTCTGATCTTCATATCCCAAACAAGTTCTTCCTTATTTGTAAGTATGAGGTCTAGCAGAGCGTGGCCCCTCCGCTTCTCAATTGCCTCTGTTGGGAAGTGGTTATCCAAGCACCCCAGAAACCTTCTGCACTGCTTGTGCCCTGCTGCATTGTCCTGCTAACCAAGAGTGGGATGGTTTAGATCCTTCATGTGCAGTAGGCCTGCAAATGGAAGGCTTCTTCCATTATACTCATTCTTCCAGTTGAGAAGGTCTATAGTTCATCAGATCACCAACGCTGATCTGCCCACTCATGCCCACTCATGACCCATAAACCCTCAATTGCCTCATCATCTACCCTTAGACAGAGCTCCATGCATTCCCACTGCTCTCTCACACCAAAGATAGCTCCCCTCCTTGCCTGCTTGCCTGCTTGCCTTGCCCACCCTTACTAAACAGCCTGTCTCTACCCATGGCAGCTCTGCACTCATGTGAATTGTCAATGATCACATCTCCCTGATTTTAATGAGACTATTGTCCTCCAGTTGTGCACAGACCTCTAATTCCTGCTCCAGCCTCAGCGAGAGACTGAAGGCATCCTTGGAGTATGGGAAGTTGCATCCTCCCTTGCAGGATGGTCTGAGATGAGGGTGATGATGACCCAGGAACCCAGTACCCACTGGTACTGGGGACCTTGACCTATAGCATGTCACATTAGCACTGCTGAGCACAGGTTTGCAGATCTCATCAAAAGTTCTGCTATACTTTCAATTGCTTGATTTTCTTTGCAGTTTGCTGATTCGTCATTATCATGAAAACATACGCTTACCATTCTCTGTTAGCTTGCTGCAACAGCAGTCCTATTACCGTCATTCACCAGTGAGGTGATAACTGAATCGATAAATTCATGGGCTCATTGAAAATACTTGATTATCTTCCAGATAGTCTTTAGCAGGATATCTATGAATGCCTTAAAGTCACGATCCTTTGCCTGTTCTTTTCATGGTGTCCCTGGTTTTTTAACAGTCTCACTGTCATTACCCTGGCATGACAGCTTCCACTACTACGTTTTGTCCAAGTTTATGTGAAAAGATTATGTGCAAATTGATTTTCACATAAATCATAACACAGCACAAGGACCTACAGGAAGCACGTCTATGCAAACTCTATACCTAGGAAAAATATGTGACATCCATCTACAAGAAGGGTTGTATGGATGATATGGGGAAATCAGCCTGGCCTCAGACCTGGGAAAAGTTATAGAGCAGATCATCTTGAAGGTGATCACACACTATATGCGTGGCAACCAGGGAATCAGGTGGAAGCAACATGGGTTCGTGAAACACAGATCCTGCCTCACCAACGTGATCTCTTTCTACAAGCAGGTGACCCATGTAGTGGACAAGGGAAAGGCTCTGGACAAGATCTCCTTATACTTCAGTAAGGCATTTGACACAGTCTTCCACTGCATTCTCCTGGAGAAACTGGCAGCTCATGGCTTACACTGGTGTACTCTTTGCTGGGTGAAGAACTGACCCACACGGCTGGGCCCAGAGAGTGGTGGTGAATGGAGTTAAATCCAGCTGGTGACTGATCACCAGCAGTGTTCCCCGGGGGTCAATGTTGTGGCCGGTCCTCTCTAATATCTTTATCGACAATCTGGATAAGGGGACAAGTGCACTCTTAACAAATTTGTAGATGACACCAAGCTGAGAGGAAGAACTGATCTACTTGTGGATAGGAAGGCTCTACAGAGGAATCAGGACAGGCTGGATTGATGGACTGAGGCCAATCACAGGAGATTCAATAAGCTCAAATTCCAGGTCCTGCACTCGGGTCCCAACAGCCCAATGCAGCACTACAGGCTTGGGGCAGAATGGCTAGAGAGCTGTATGGTGGAATAGGATCTGGGAATGCTGGTTGACAGTCATCTGAACAAGAGCCAGCAGTGTGCCCAGGGGGACAAGAAGGCCAATGGTGTCCTGGCTTGCATCAACAGGGTAGCCAGCAGAACCCAGGAAGTGATCATGCCCCTGTATTTGGTACTGGAGGCCACACCTTGAATACTGTGTTCAGTTTTGGGCCCCTCACTATCAGAAGGAAAGTGCTGGAGCATATTCAAAGCAGGGCAGTGAAGCTGGTGAAGGGTCTGGAGCACAGACCTTATGAGGATAGCTGAGGGTGCTAGGATTATTTAGTCTGGAGAAGAGGAGGCTCAGGAGAGACCTTATTGCTCTGTACAACTACCTGAAAGGAGGTTGTAGTGAGGCAGGAGTCAATCTCTGCTCCAGAATCACTACTGACAAGAGAAGAGGAAATGGCCTCAAGTTGCGCCAGAAGATGCTCAGATGAGCTATTAGGAAGAATTTCTGCATGGAAGGAGTGGCAAAGCATTGGAACATGCTTCCCAGGGAAGTGGTGAAATCACCATCCCTCACAAAGTTCAAGAACTGTGTAGATAAGGTGCTTATGGACATGGTTTAAAAGGTATGGTGTGAGGGGCTTATGGTTAGATTTGGTGGAGACAACATGAAGCTACATAGTCTTTCTTTCAGTAACTTAAAAGCTTTTTCATGTTCCGTCACCCCTAAAAAGATGCTGTTGGATAACAATATTCTATTCCAACAATGCCTGTTTGAGAAAATTGTGCAGATCTAAAAAGTCTGCAGAACTATGAAGGGTGCAAGCACCTCCCGAGGACCCAGGTCTTCTCCCGCTACCTCCTCAAACACGTTTCCTTTCTTCCACCTATTCCAAGCAGAGAGGCTTAAAAAGTCAAGCTTAAAAAGAAAAAAAATCAAGTTTTTTTGACAAGCCTTTTAGTAAAGTTCAAAGCTCATCCAGCTGCATTAGCAGTGCTATTCTTTACAACAGGGAAAAAAAAGTCTAAAAAATGGGATCTGGATTTCTCCAGTCATCTCCATGGACTTGTGCATAATAAACCACTTCAGTCCTATAGAAGAGACTTTGTTCAAGTCCAACAGCCCAATAGCCATTTAGCTAAGTAATCATCTGGGCTCTTATCAAGGATTCACTTGTTTTGTTTAAATAATTCGTAGTCCTTTTTCATCAGCAACTTTTAGGTTTCTTTTTGTGCCTTCACCCTCCCTATCAACATCAAAGGTCTTCTGGCTTGAACTCTTTTAAAAGACAATCTCAAGCTATTTTCTGAGTGGGATGATACCAGGATAGTCATATCAGAAAGGTTTCTGGAGCTACCACCTGGAAACCTCTTGCATTTCCCTTCCCTGCAGCAATTCCAGGTCTTATTTTTGAGCTTGCAAATAGGAATATTTCCCCTACTATGTGATGCTACATCTCATAATCAATGCTAGAAAAATACTGATAAAAGGCAGACACATCGTCATCAAAACACTTTATCAGATGTTGTTGTATTTTCTCATGAATTTACTTGCCAAGACACGGGTCTTTTAAGTACTCACAAATTTTAATCTATCTCCTAACTTGCTAGCACATAAAAAAATTAAAGCATGACAAAAATATTATATCATGAACCTTCTTTCTAGAAACTAGAAGTGCTATTTGGACCCAGTAAATAATTCTATTTGCACAATTAGTATTTGATTTCCTTCTCCACAGAAACACCAAATTTGTAACCAGGTAAGGCTCTGTCACCGCTTCTTGGTGAAGATGCTGTCTGTGGTGACCTTTACAACACACTTGTTTTTCTCATTGCAGAGCACAATCTCCAGGAACACTTAAAGCTGGCATACGTGTGTCCAGCAGAAGGAACATACGATATTGTGATCCTTCAAGAGCAAATGACAGTCTTTAATTTCTCCTCCCTCTGGCTGGCCTGTGAACTGTCCTATTTGTCTGTATTAGGAGCAACCAGTCAGTAGGAAGCAATAGTTTTCTATTATTGTATCCAATATCTCCCCAGACTCTCCTTTCTGCTGTTTCACTTTCCCTTATTCTTATTAACTGCATTACAACTTCACAAATTGTTTTTATAGCATACCACTTGTATTTCCCTCCCTGGGCTGTACTTTGAAACAAGCCTTCTATTAACAAATATTACTTAGGTTTATTTTTCCCCATATATACTGTTTCATATTTAAATGAATTGAATAGAGCTTGGCATCTATTCAACCATCTATTTATCTAGATCTCCCTATAATCTCTCAGATTGCTTGTTTTTTCACTGTATATTACTCAAGTATTCAAGTGTCATAAAAAAGAGAAAATTTATTCATTAGTCTTGTCAAACTAATTAAAGTGCATAACAAAAAACACCGAGGAATAAATAACAATCTTATCCATGAAAAAATGAACTTTTCCTCAGGCTGATGTTGTAAAGTTACTTTCAGTTTTTTAGAGGGAGTACGTTTAGTAGAGTCACAGATTTACAGACCAGTTGTGACTACTAAGAAGGAACTGCAGAAGTCAGAGGTATCTGCCGAAACACTGAGACCAGGAACTTATTTTTGACTAAAGAGTCAGCTCACCTAGGGTTCACTAGAATTGGGATCTACGTCCACAGAATTTAAAATAGAAAAGTGGTGTTCCTCTGCAGAAAAAAATAAATCACAAAAAGGGCAGGTCTTTATTAGCTGTGTGACAATCTCTCCATTAAAAAGTAGTTATGTTCCAATGTTCCAATGTAGTCATCTCTTAATCTAGATGGGAAGCTATAGGGGTTTTTTTTGTTTTGTTTTTCTTTTTTTCTTTTATTTTTAATGGTAGAAATACAATACAATACAATACAACAAGTCATATCTTAATAATTTAAATAAATTTGAGTTTCTTAATGGAATCAGTCTTAATGGAATCAGATGCCAATGGACAGTTGGCATCTGTTTTTGTCCTTCTATTCCTTCTATTCTCTCTTTACTCCATATTCTTTTTGTACAACCAACTTCACCAGCTCTATTTATGACTTCCATGCTTAGGCATTACTATTAGTCTTAACAAACATTTTTACCTATGATTCTGTCAATCTGTATGTCTTGTGAATTGTAATCAGTGTTCACAGCCCTTTTATATAATTAGGCCACTATGGAAAAAATATGATGAATAATGGGCATTATTTGATGTTCATTCAATGTCAGCACCCATCTAAGAAATTCTTAAATCTATTAAAAAGTTTAAATCCATCAAAAAAAAAGAGAAAAATCCATCAAAATAAAAAAAGTGCATGAAAAAAAATGAAGTGCCTGATTCTGAAGCCACTTAATGTAGGCATTAATGAAGGTACCTTTTTTGCAGATGAAAAGTTTTCAATAGCAGATCAAATTACACACAAATATGAGAGGTTGCAGAAAATCAACCACTTCTATCAGCTAAACTTGTAAGCTCCTTAAAGAGTGATATCCAGTCAATTTCAAAAAAATGTAATTTTCAAGAGTCTTTTCCATAAAACCGAACTGACAGTCAAAAATTATATTCTTATTCTTAAATTCATTAAGGCAATTACCAAAGAGTTAAAAAAAGGAAAAAAGAAAAAAAAAATAGTAGTACTTACCGTGCCTAAATTTATACTCTCAAATGTTCTTTGTTCACTTTACATTTAGTTCAGATATTTTAATGTAGCAGAAAGCGAAAAAATATATATAAATGAAAGTAAAAATCAATTTTCTCCTAACAGCTTTAAATGCTGTTGCAGTCTTTCAAAATTTTGTTGATGTTTATTCATACTTTTCAACTTGAGACAGTTTTCAAAAATGGTGCAAGAAATTCACACCTGCAAATATTTTTATTTTTTTATTTAAAATTGTATATTTAAAGGCAGAATCATTTTTTGAGTGTTGATGAGTAGAGAATTTTTAGCTTTCCTTATCCAAGATGGAAAAAATATACCAGTCCATCACTCTAGTGAGTCATATATACATTAAACAATTTTAAAAGCTATTTTTCACAGTACATTAAGGTAAGGATAAGAAATTGTCCTACACCATTGAATGGTAAAAATAATGACTTGGTTTGGCAAGGATTTTGCTATCTTTTTTTGCCTGTAACCTTTCAATATTCTATTTTAAAACCAAAACTCTGTACACACAAATCCCTGGGAGCAACCTGTCAGTTCCAATAGTAAATTACAACATACATTCAATAATGCTAAAGCAAGGTTAGCACAATATATCAAAAATATTAGAGAAAGAATAAAAGTTAAAGAAAATCTCCCAGAAGCAAGTCAGGGGGAAAAAAGCCATTAAGAACTTCCCAATGGAAATGAGTGGTTAAGGATTAAAAAATAAACAATTTTAGAGAGACAATATGACATTGAGGTCATATACCTGTTTGAACTCAATCATTACTTCATATAGAGAGTAAAAGCCTTTTCGGCTTTCTCAGGAGGACAAAACCAAGGGGGTATTACAAGAATTTCTGCTTTTTAAGATGCCTATCAAGAGAGAGCATGAGACCAAAAATATGGGTCTGGTGTACTCTTACCTTCCTGGGGTTTGGCAAAGTCTAGACCCTGTCTCTCTTGTTCGTGGTACAGAGACAGAAAATATCGGGCAAGGATCACTTGACCCAGTTTCCTTAGTGTGGTCCCCATAAGCTAGTCGGTGCCATATACATACTGACATTCAGAAAACCTACAGACCTCCTCATTTATCACCTTCCTTCTGGGGATGAGGAGTGAAACTGTGTAGCTACATAAACAAGTCCTATGTATAATCAAGAAACCCCAGCCATTTCAGAATATATGAAAATATGAAGACATGAAGGTGCATGCAGATTGTTCCATGTTCCTTTTTTCCTTTTTGGTTGAATGGACTGAAGGAAGCCTGTGTTTTCCTTCACCATTCTTCTGACTTTAGGAGCTCTCTTACCAAAAACAGATTCTGTCTGGCAAATACAATTGCCCCATGGCCCAAGACAGGCTGCTTTCCTGTGCAAACCACCTTTGCTTCAGAGCATATCTTGCAGCTAGTCAACCAGTGGCCCTCTCCAATCACGTCTACTAACTTCCTAGGGGGAGGTTGTTCAATTAATTATTTATGCTCTTAAAATCTGTGCCACCTGAGTAGACAGCTGAGTAGACAGCTAGATCTCCTTTCCTAACATGTAACACATGAGGACAAAGCAAAAAATAACCAGAACTATAAAAACAGTTAAAAAATGAACTGGAACTCATGCTAAAGAGACAATGTTGGAATGGCCGAGAATATCCTATTATGCAAGGACGACCTTGACACAGTCAATCAGTAGCA
Source organism: Eudromia elegans (assembly GCA_003342815.1). Classification (NCBI taxonomy): domain Eukaryota; kingdom Metazoa; phylum Chordata; class Aves; order Tinamiformes; family Tinamidae; genus Eudromia; species Eudromia elegans. Next base: position 2,764,012 of record PTEX01000073.1, on the reverse strand, counting down.
GGAGTGAGGCAAGTTTGTGCCTCCTATGGCTCGTGCTGCATCTCCTGGTATCCACTTTACATAGGCAATGAGTTTTTAGGTAGCACCAAAGTGAAATCACACAGTATTAAGTTCACATTGCTACCCAGATCTTCGCGATAGAGCAAATCTTGAGCTTTTCTTCATATTTACTGTGCAATGAAATGCTAAGCAAGAATTAAAGGATGTTTCTGAAAATAGTTTGAATGTGAATTAGGGGATATTTCAGCAGATCCAATGCAGTAATTACAGGTTAGGTACAGCAAACAGACTGTAACAGAAAAGAGACTGGCAATCATAGACAAACTATTTATTTCCTGCTGATGGGAGAATGGAGCAAAGGGTCACCAGGTGGGCTTTTTATTTAACTTTTTTTTTTCTGATAGTTTTCTCCTTGACGTCAGTCTTAACAGACAAGAATGGAAAATTATTTGGTACCAATATACTAGATATTTGCAACACCTGGCAGCTCTGTGGAGGTCTTCAGCCACCATCAAAAATAATCTTTTACAGAAGGATGGAAACATCAAGTTCAATTTATACAAAGCAGGATGAGAAACAGGGAGTTTGTGTAACTTGTTCCATTTTCAAATTGAGCTAGGGCAACAAGATTTTTCAGTCCTTAAGCCAGATTTTAAACGGTATCAAAGCAGGTAGCTCTGCAAAATTGTGAACATATACAATATGTTTGCATATGAAGTAGATCTTCATTAAAAGTCAATGGGAAACATGAATCTTCATTGAATGACTGCAACAAAATCTAATACAGTTCTATGGATGAACCATGTTCCTGGTTTTGGTTATCTATAATCTCTTATTAACAAAATCTGATACACAGATAGGTTTTCTGATCAGGTTACACGGCCCCTTTTTTTTTTAATCTATATGATGAAAATTTCAAGTCCATTCTTTATCTTCAAATAATGAACATTCAGCTTCTCGCAGCTTCAAAAATAGACAAGTCTCTATCTCCCTCTTCCTGAAGTGCTTGTATCATGTACCACCTTCCCAAAGTTTTCCAAGAGGAAATATCCAGTAGTTCATATATTTCATGGAGCAACTCAGGAGGAATAGACCAGATTGTTTCAGCATACAATCAGGAAAAAGGAAAAAAAAAAAACTTTATATATCAATTCTCAGGATTAAGTAAGTGTAACAATTTTAACAAGGAAAATGGCAAAATAAACAAATTGGTTTGATTTTATAACCCATCTCTCCACACATCAAAAACTGTTTTAACTGTTTCTGATTTTTCTCCAATAAATTAGAAAAAATAAGTACTATTTGAGCAAAATCTCATCTGTGCATTTTTTATCCAGCCACATGGGCATATTTTTATTTAATGTCTATAGTGTCCCTGAGTAAGTGATCTTATTTTGAAGCTGCCCCTGCACTCAGCAGGAGGCTGGACCAGCTGACTTCCAGGAGTCCTTTCCAGCCTAATTTGTTCTATAACTTCTATAAAGGAATCATCCCATCCTTGCTGTTTTCTCAGTCTGTCCAATGTTGACAAGAAAGATGCTAATAAGTAAGTAAGAACACAGAGACTGAGCAGTCTTTCTTTCTTTTTTCTTTTTTTTTTTTTTTGCTGATGTATATGCACACAGAAAAATATATTATGAAACATTTGGAATAATAGATGTAAAGAAAGAGAGATAGGTTTCAGCTTTAAAAAACCATCAAATATATATATATTATTTCTGTTACAATTTCTGCTTAAATATGAGTACCACTCATAGATAAAATACCATCTTTCATAAAAATGAAAAAATCAGTGATTAGTCAATCACTGGCACGTGATGGACTTCTGCTGAATAGCTAAACACACATTTCAAAATGGAGCACTGAAAAACCTTTTTTTTTTCATGCAGGCACATCTGCTGGTGTTGTGCAATATAATCAAAACAGCGTCACAATGAGAGCAGTTGTCAATAGAAATGGTTAAGAAAACCTTGAAAATGTGGTCTCTGTGCATCTGATATTAATACTTCTGAAGTTTAATGTTCCTAACTCTGTTAGTTTTCCTGCCTGGAAAACATGTACTGATGTAACCTCTCCTACTTGTCCTTAAATCCTTTCTGTATAGGAGAATTTCACTATAACCAACAGATTCCTTTTCATTATTGTTTAAATAAATTATTTTGCAGACAGGCAAAATATGAAGCAATGCAAATGTTGTTGTTTCCAGTAGCTAATAGTAGCTGAAACTACTCCTGTTCCCTTTTTCCTCATTTCATCCTCCACTTTCTCTTCACAGCAACAGTTGCTACTAGGCACTTTTTACACTACTTGTTCTAATACTGACATTTCTGTGAAATCTCTGTTCATCTACCAAGAATATAATTCTTTTTTGGGGTTCTGAGAACCATGTATCATTACTCAGGAATTAAAAAAATAAATGCTAGAAGTACACGATGTAGAAGTACAGTAACATTTGTTGGTAGAAGAGCTTCAATCTTTTCGTAAGACTGCATAGCTTTGCATCACTTTTCTTTTACCAGTATTTGTAAGTCAAAGAATGTTCTTAGACTCTTAGTGCAAAACAGCAAAAGTTATTAAATTTTGCAGGCATGTTAAAGTACAGGGGGGCACATAAAACATGCAAATTGAGAGTTTGGATTGATATATGTAATAACCTGTCTTCAGAGCACCTTCTGCAGCACAGGCCACCATGGCTACAACTACATGTTTGGAGAGAAGCAGAAAAGATGAGCAAAAATCAGAACACATCATTAGGATGACCTCCCACAAAGAAAAAAAAAAAAACAAACACTTTCTTCAGTGTGCACTTACAGTGACTCCTGAGAAAATAAATCTTGTTGTATTGTCTCTGGAACAGTTCACAAGCTAGACATACCAAAGTGCAGCTTTGGCAAAATTATGTACTATACAAACAGGAAAAAAAAAACAAACCAATACTGTTCAAGAACAGCATAACAGATGGTACTGAAAAGCATTATGAGTGCTTATAGTCCATATACAATAAAAGGAATCATTGTTTTTAAGCCATACATCCCAAAACCACAGAAACCTTGTTTGACTAATTGCATTGAATTGTCTCTACAGAAATTGTAAGTGTGAATTCTTTTTTATGTAGGGATGCCTGGGTTACTGTGTCACTCCACTCTATTTCAAAAGGACCTGTTCCAGTAGTGAAGCTTAGAAGTTTTAAAAAATATGATACAACTATTATTCTCTACTGCCTATTTTACATATTACTTTACTGTACTGTTGGGAAAGCCATCCATTTTTGTTTTTTGTTTTCTTTCTAAATTTCTCTTCTAAGTCCATTTATTATTACAAAGGGTATAAAGCACTTTTATCATGAAAAAATCTTCCAAGAAAAAGTTGTTTCCAGAAAAAAAAAGTGTTGAACTATGTTCATTTCCCTACTCATTTCATTTTAATGCCAAAATATATTTCGTATGCCAGTACAATATGTTTATGCACAGCAGTCAAACTTTTTTTTGGTCTCTCTTCCACATAATTTTTTCCAGAATTACTTTGTACTTACCTGAGTTTCTAAAACATGATTTTCCTGCCTGGAAAGGTGTTAGTATTTCCCTATTGATTTTTGCCATCTGACAGTATATTATCCCCTCTCATACCATGAATATAATGTCTGAAGACTAGACTACAGGATTAAAAATATTTTTATCTTCTTCATTTACAAGCCAAATAAAACCAGTGGGTTAGGAATTTTATGAATTAAATCAACACAAAATTAATTTATATTTCAAAATTTTGGCTATTATAGCAAAGCTACATTTTCCTGTCCCGAGGAACACTTTGTACTGCATGTATTCACAGACATTCCAGCTGCTGTTTGTGTACGAATTCTTTACATTTGTTTCCAACCATTGATCCTTTTCTTCTCACTTTTCCTGTACACATTTTTATTCTTTTTCTAACTAAGCAGTAAGCCACAACACAGTGGAATTTTTGGCTGCTGATAGTTGCCAGAAGGTGTTAGGAGGTATGCAGCCAATGCAATGCTCAGTCTGATCCATCTTTGAAAAAGGATTTAAAAATGCAAACTGACAGTTCAGAATACAAACAAAAGCTTGAGTTTTTTGACATTACTATAACTGAAAAAAAAATGGGTGCTAAGGAAACCAAGTACTTATTATGAAAGTGTCAAGTAGATGGCCAAGCAGAATGTTAGTTTGCAGGTAAAAAAACTCTTAGCAAAGAGACTCTGTACAGCCTCTGTACATCATGACATTAAAACAGGGACAGAATTAGGAAAAATATCCTTAAGCAATATGACTCACTGAAAGGCATTTAAAAACACTTATATGACTTATATAGGGGGAAAGGCAAAGGGAACAGAATAGAATGGATGCTGGATGGGAAGTGTGGTGAAGGCCACCAACCTAGGCACGTGAGAAATCCAAGGAGGAAAGGAGAAGGAAGACACCATTCACACAGATCCATGCTGAGATTACTCAGCGTGTTGTTGGGTGCTTTTAAGGTAAAGAAGGGAACCATAGAATCATTATGGTTGGAAAAGACCTTCAAGAACATAGAGTCCAACCATAAGCCCTTCAACACCATGTCTGTTAAATCATGTCCTTAAGTGTAGAAGCAGCTCCCCACCTCACCTTGCTCTGAAAAAAGTCAGGTTGCTATTGGTGTTGCAACCACCAAAGCAACATCTTTTGACTTGACGCAAGTTTGAGTAATGCTTTCAGCCATTCATGTGACATTCAGCTCCCTGTTGTCCAAAAGTAATCACCATGCTGGAGGTTATATTTTTGCACTAAGACAAAACGTGGAATCCATATCCCCATAACGGCACTTAATAATCTGGCCCATTTTATTAGCAATATAACACTACTTTTTACTCTTTTCTATTATCTAAATATATATATACACACACTCCTAATAGAAGATACAGAATAGATGTGGTTCCTGCTTAAGTAGGAATTAAGTTGCTCAGATTTTAATGGAGACATCAATAAGGATTCCATAAGGAATTTCTAGAATATTCTGGTTTTGGCACAGTCTCTATTTTCCTGCATTGATTGGTAAGGAATCATGCATCTTCTCTAGCTGTTATGTACAGTTTGACAGCTATCCATAGAGCCAGTGTTTGACAAAATATGCATTTGTTTAAACAAAGCAGATAAGAAAAAAATGTTTAAGTTTAATGCTTCTACTTCTTTCTTCCCATCAAATTATGAGGAAAAAGATGTTCCACCATGACTCCTAACTTTTAATAGAAGTCAGTCCAACCATCTGTCTCTAGAAGCATTAATTTCACCTCTCTGCTAAAAACCTGCTTAAATTCTTAAAATGAACAAGCTGATTCTCATGATCTTCATTGCTCAAAGTCCATGCTCACTTGGTCTCTCCAGAAGTGGACTTGAGAGAGATAACTGTCATTTAGAAATTGTTGTAAAAGATGAAAGTTCATAATCTTAACAGTTTGGAAGCAAGGGTTATATGTATTTTTCAAGAAATTTTGACAATTCATTACAAATTAATTACAAATGATAGCACGGTAAACACTATGATTACAGTACTAACATTGATCTTCATCACTAAGACAGAAAAACAGGCAAGAGAACTGGTTTCATAGCAACATAATAGAAAATCAGCCTCAAAGAGAACTTTGGAAGAGGTCATCTAGTTCACTTGTGTGCCTAGAGGCACAAACAAGTGAATGTTAATCATTCCTGACAGATATTTGTCCAACCTGTTCTTGAAAACTGCAGTGACAGAGATTCCGCAATCTCCTCAAGGCATTTTTTTTCAATAGCCAAGAAATATCCTCTCTTGACAATAAGAGAAGTAATGCATAGATAATTCAGAGTATAAAAGTAAATCCTCTATAAGATTTCAGTGTGCTTAGTCACCTACTCAAGGATGGGGGAAGGGAGGAAGAAGGGAAAAATGATGGAAATGCAATATTTCCATCTATTTAAATCCATTTAAAGACTTCTGTAGTTTAGAAATCACATCCCCCCAGACGCCACTCTAACTGGACAACAGTCACATGAAGCAAGCATGATCTAAGAAACAGTATTTAATTTCTTACTACTGTAATTTACTCCTAGAAGGCTCATAAATACCAAAGGTAGTTCAGCTCCACTTTGCCTCCTCTAAGAATAAAGAATTCTGGGACATAAATGCGAATGCAGAGGTCAGTATTTGAGACAGAGCCACCAAGAACTATCCAGACAGACAAGGTGGATCTAATTCCACTTAGGGTTTCATGGAGACTGATCTTTGATGAGTCAGAAAGATGGATTAGAAAAACAGTGCCAAGGAACAGGGCCAGACAACTGAAAAAGTCAAAAAGATTCTGAGAGCAGGACTGAAATTAGAAAAAAATAGTTTGGCAACTGGAGTTAGGCAAAATGTGGGGCTGGCAATCTCTGTTCAATACAGAAAAAGATGGAAGAAAAAAAAAGAAAAAGATACTTGGAACTTGGAAAGACAGAAGACTAGAAGCCTAGAAGAGCCAGAGAATCCAAATGTTTATTTTTTAAGATCTCAATAAATGATGTTCCAGATTGAGGATGTTTATTTTGAAAACCTCTAAGTCTGGCATTATTCGGTACCGACAAAACAGATTAAAGTTTGTGGTCACTATACTAGTTAGGTACAGCTTCTAAGATGATTTCCTGCAAGAATTTAATTCAAAAACTTCTCCTTTGATATATCTCTTTGAAACCAACTGTTAAGAGGTCATGTTTTATTCTGTGGATAGTGTCTGTAAATAAAATCTCTTATAACCTGAGTATAAGTGTACTAGACATACATTCAAGCAATCAATGTTCACATATAAAATGGAAGCCCTTTAATTATTAAAAAAAAAAACTCTACTCGCACATAAAAGCACTAATATAGCAAGGGGAGAGAGAATAATGCTTAACTTGCTCATTCAAATACAAAACCTTAATCTTATTATGACTTTCAAACAATAAGTCACTTAAACCACTTCTCTCATTAGTATAGTAGTACGTCTAAAGTTTTTAAGGAATTGCTTTCATTTAACAGATTGTTTTCACACCTAAGTCTTATTTCTGCTAATTTCTGCTTCCATTCTTCATGGTATGAAGAAAGATTATTTTTGGTAGATGTCCTGACAAAGTACTGCTATATAATATGCAACTGTTTAAATTAGTACAGAAAACAAACAAACAAACAAACAAGCAAACATAGAAGTGAAAGAAGTGAAAGAACAGCAAACTGAAAGAATTCCCAACTTTGGAGCTTTTATTACCATTTTCAAGTAAATGACATTGTCTATATTATGCTGCTTTTGTTTTTGTCTGAGATTAACTGGAGATGCAGGTCAAACAATGGCAGGAAATGTTGTGAGATCAATTCTCTGCTGGCATAACTGTATTGATTTTGTTAGACTTATGTCAGCAGAAGACACATGTTTCTGGTCTGGAGGAAAAAAAAATCCCACACCATTTGCTTTTATTAAAACATTTTTTAGCCTGAATAGTGGAGATGAGTGTCAGAATCCACTACTAAATCTAGCAGAGGATACGACTGGGGTTTGGTAATCTTGCCAATTCCAACTCCAATCAAATTGTTTGTACTGTTTGTGCATCACAAACACAAAGTTAGTAGCAAGCAAAGCGTTATAAATCTTGGAAAGAGCTTGTACAATTTTTTGGATTGTGATACAAATCTGTTATACCCTTCAGTTCAGAAGAGGTCATGTACAAAGCAAAGCAGTTCAAAACCAAAGCCAGTGATGTACTCTTATCATTTCTGCTCTATACTTTAATAGATTGATTTAAGTAGTCTTGGGAAAAAAAAATGAGGTGGGAAATGACTCAGTCCTTCTTACTGTGAGATGCCCAAGAGCCTAAACGGGTCCTAGGAATAAGGAAGATGACAGAAATTTGAGAGAGAGAAGAATAGGAAAGATCACTGTATCTTAGGCTACTTTAGGTACGGGTTGTTAAAGCAGCTCTTTTTACGTTGTTCTCATACAGATATTTAGTAAGTGGGAAAGAGCTCTGGGGAAACTCCAGGGTATGCTAGCCTTGGGTTAAGCTGTAGTGGCCACATCAGCTAGGCCTTATAAAGGTTAATGAGATGATGGGGCAGCTAAAACTATCTTTTTAAGACAGGATGTTTGCAAAAGAGTCTTATACAGAAGAATTTCTACAAACAAATAGTGCATGAGGAACCACCCAAATGGAAAACACTTGTATCCAATTGCAACTGACTATATTCTCAGTTCCCGTGTAGAGAAACTGCCTTCTGTTGAGATGATGGGCAATTTTCTTTCAGTGATAGCTGTACCTCAGATCTCTTCCCAAGCACAGACCTGGTATTATGCTTCATTGCACTTGATGTATTTGTGATGAAGACTATCTGCGACTTGAAACAGAAGTGAGAATGAAATGAAATTCTCTCACTTGACGTTCACTAGAAGTGCTTGCCCTGAAACACTGCTCTAATTGAGTGTCTTATGTCAATTTTATGATTTTACTTACATTTCTTACTGATTGTCTGCTTACAACAGAATTTGCCTGACTACAAAGCTAACAGACTGAAAAGCCAAGTAAATTTGTCATACTGCCTTCTGGCATTCCATAATAGAAGGTCTGAACCTTATCACTACATGTCAGACTACAGTTGTACAATTTATTCACAGTCACTGTTCTTTCAAGTTTAAAAACTTCTTGAGAAAGAACCAAATCCAAAGCAAACTCTTAAGATGTTATATCTTATTCACAGAATGGTTGAGGTTGGAAGGGACCTCTAGAGATCATTTAGCCCAACTCCCCTGCTCCAGCAGGGACCCCTAGAGCACGGGGCACAGGGTGGCATCCAGGCGGGTTTGGAAGATCTCCAGAGAAGGAGACTCCACAGCCTCTCTGGGCAGCCTGTGCCAGGGCTCTGTCACCCTCACAGGAAAGAAGTTCTTCACATAGAGAAGGAACTGCCTGTGTTTCAATTTAAAACCATTACCTTTGTTCTATCACTGGCCATTACCAAGCACAGTTTAGACCCCTCCTCTCTACAGTCATACCTCAGGTATTTATACATATTGATCAGATCCTCTCTCAGTCTTCTCTAGGCTAAACAGGCCCAGCTCGTTTAACCTTTCCTCATATGGTAGGTGCTCCAGTCCCTTAATCATCTTTGTCGCTCATTTCTGGACCCTCTCTAGCAGCTCCACGTTCCTCTTGCACTGGGGATCCCAGAACTGTACCCAGTACTCCAGGTGTGGCCTCACCAGAGCTGAGCAGAGGGGCAGGATCCCCTCCCTCCACCTGCTGGCAACGCTCCTCCTGATGCAGCCAGGATCCCTTTGGCCTTCTCAGCCATGAGGGCACACTGCTGCCTCATGAGTAACTTGTTGTCAACCAGGACTCCCAAATCTATCTCTGTGGAGCTGCTTTCCAGCAGGTCAGCCCCTAATCTATCCTGGTGCCTGGGGTTATTTCTCTTCAGGTACAGGACTCTGCACTTGTCCTTGACCTGTTGAGTTTCCTCTTCAACCAACCCTCCATCCTGCCCAGGCCTCTCTGGATGGCAGCACAGCCCTGTGGAGTGTCGGTCACTCCACCCAGTTTGGTATCATCAGCAGACTCGCTCAGGGGGCACTTTGACCCCTTGGCCAAGTCGATGAACAATCTCAACAGCACTGGGCCCTGCACTGACCCTGGGCGACACCGCTGGCCACAGGCCTCCAATTCCGTCCTCAACACCATTTATCACAACCCTCTGAGCTTTGCCATCCAGCCAGTTCTTGATCCACCCCACTCATCTAAACCACACTTCCTGAGCTTACCTATGAGGAAAAGATGTCTTGTTAAAGCTACCTGAATGGTTTTCTACATGTGAAGCATACAGGGACTAAGAGGTGCAATTCTGCAATCATTTTCAAAAGAATCACATTGCAAAATGTTCTGTAACTTTTAGTCATGGAAGAGCTCTTTAGCATTACTCGGTTCTTCTTCATGTATATTCATAAGATGAAATTGGTTATCCCTTTTCGTCTGAGGCTTTCCGTATTCCTTAAGTGGAAGCACAGAAATGAATTTATTCAGTTAAATTAAACAGAAATTAATTTATTTTTGTTTAAAAATCTACTGCTCTGTAATAACTTTTTAAAAGATTATTATTAACTTCATAAATCAAAGTTATTGCAAAGTATTCTGAATGAACAAATTTGGTAGCTGAGTGATTATCTTCTGGAATTGCCCTGCTACAACCTCCTCTCCTTGTTTATAGATGAAAGAGTTTTAAGCTGGACATATACACTGAGTGCTTTCATAACTCAAAATCACTCTGATTTGAATAATGATACATAGGAATCAACAGTTTAGTAGAATGCAATGCAGAGAACACTTCTTTGGAAAAGAAATACACGATTACTATTTTCATGGAAAACTACTCAACATCTGTACACAGATTTTTTTTTTTTTTTTTCTTCTGACAGAATCTGATGTGGTAGTCTTCATGCTATCATAGTTTGTAATTGCACTGTGTCTAATGGGGACTTGGTGGATTGAAGCTCCCTGAGACAGACTCAGATACTTGGGCTCTTTTCCGAGTCTTACCATAGCCCAAAAAATGACCAGGAGATATGTTTTAATCTCTGACCCTCAGCTTCCTCTCTTCAGGATCAGAAACAAAATATATACTTTCTAGCAATTTATTGTGAGAGATGCAGAGAAATTTGCTGTGTAAAAATTGAATGTTCTTACCCAGTGCTACACCCTAGAGATTTTCACATCAGCTGAAGTGAGGTTTTTCTTCTGCTCTGAAAGGGAGGCATCTGTGCTGCTTGTGCTGCTTTATCAGCTGATCTTACCATCAGCTTGCGGTACCTGAGAACCCAGTAAACCTTTTGCAGAGGGAAAGAGAGAGGGAAGGAGACAACTGAGTTTCTCTAAGATTTCCAACAAGGTAATTATCCTGTGGCTATGTGAAAAAGGAAAGTGGTGGAGCTTCACATTTCAATTGCTATTTCCGCCCCAATCTTCATATATCTTCTCACAAAATTCCATCAATAAACAGGGTCTTAGTCCCTCAGTAGGAAAAAAAAAATCCTTTAGAATAATATTTTTAACTACTTTATCTAAAGAAACATTTTTTGTGTACTGAGATGTGGAACAAATATGTGGAGGAAAACACTTCACTGGAGACTGGATTTGCCTTTTTTCAGTCTAGACTGACTGAATGAGCAGATTTTGCATGTGTTCTGAGGCAAAACAATCCTTTCTTTCTAGGCAAAAAGAAGAGCTGAAAAAATCACTCAAATTCCAGCTCCTTAACCTTTCCCTTGTTTTTCATACATAGTCCATACAGTTCCCAATGGGATTTGACTCCAGCAACAAGTTTGTGCTGTACCATAAGGCAACATGATATTCCTCTGTCATACACTGCAGTCCAAACATGTTCCAAAACCAAATATACACTTTGGGGTCTTTTGGGAGCCCCGCTAAACTTTTTTTAAGACCTAAATTGCCATTATTCCTGGACTGTGCTACTAAAGTGTTCTCTCCTCCTAAAAAAAGGAAGTGTCAAAACATTTTAAATCAGGGCTGTTGCTGTTAGGACAAGCAACTGGGAACATCTATGCTAAAAGGTCAGAAGCCCAGTAACAGAAGAGATAGATGGTTTGAAGCTCCTCTACTGGATCAGTTATCAACAACAAAGCTTTAAAAACTCTTAGAAAATCTCACTCCAGCCAGTTCATCTGATAAAGGCTGTCACTTAGTGAAGCTCACCCACTGATGAAGTAGGCAAGACCATTAATATACTATTCTGAGACATTAAGTACACCTGGTATTATGTCTCATCCATTTCTTTCTCCTATTAATGAAAGCGAAATACCAGTGTTCACAAATGAGTTCAGTTTGTGAGAGAAGTTTTGACATAAAGGGCAGGCTTTCAGAATAAAAAAGAAAGATTTCAGTTCATTAGCAACACATGAATAACAAAAAAATCAAACTCATTTCAGAGTTATTATTTGCATTGCCAAAACTTGCGCAATGGTCTGAGTGTTCACTGCAAGGATAAGCTTGTCACTCTAATCTAATGAAGGACAAAAAGTGAAGGAGATCCTTCTCCATCCATATTTTCTTACATTTGTAATGGCCCTGGAGGATCTGCATTCCAGAGATGTTACCAGAAGCATCTCCTTCCACCTACCCACTGTACTCACTTGTTTTTAAATTAACACATATTTTCTGTATGTCATATCTGCATATGAATGTTTTTGTTTGTAAGAGCCTGAAGACTAAAGGTGCTCAAATTGATGCTTAAATATATATACATAAAAGCATTCAATAGGACACTTTTGAAATGCCTCCCTTCCAGTAATCTCTGTTACAGTGTCTCTCTCTGAGCTCCCTCCTCATGTTTCCTCACTTGTCACTATTGTGAAGGCACACACTGCATTTGGAAATATAGCACTTGCAAGCGTAACTAAGACTGCTTAAATTTAACTAGCTCAGGTACCAAGAAGGTAAAGCTCAGATTTCACTTGGGTTTTATGAACCTGCCTGGGGCCATGTGTCCACAGTCTATGCTATCACAATTTCACTTCTTCAAGAATTTGGGGAACATGTTTTGAAATTAACACATTTGCTGTTTTCACACCTTCAAATCTTTCACCCAGGCAGGAATATCACTTGAAGCCAAGTTCAAAAATCCAGACTAAGGCAAGCCAAGTCAAAGAGGAACTGAAACTTCCATTTGTATCTGTAGCCTCCTGTCCTATTTTTAATTTTGACAATTTAAGAGACTATGTCTCAAATGATCACATGTCCCATAGCTGAATTTTGGCAGATGTCTGATGTAGGGGAAAAAAATCGAATGTCAGTCAGTGCGGGTCTACACTGGCCTTTCTCCCTTGCCCTTAGCAAGAAATACTTCTCAATGAAAAATCCGCATTTCAGGCCTCACCTCTGCATTAATGCAGACCTCATCTCTACTCTTGCATGAATGCAAGAGTATGGTTAGTAGAGCACTTCCAACTCACAGAGCTCAGCCTAAAAAGAGATTGAATCTTGCATATGAAGAACAGACATCAGGCAACACATTCATTTCTCAAACATTCTCAAAATCACATTCTCAAACCTTTCTCAAAATCTTGTTCGTGATTATATATCTTTCACCTGTTAGGTAGGAGCATACATCTAATAGACTTACATGGATGCATAACTACATATTACAACAATTCTTTAATTTGAATTTGTCTTATATTTCTACATCTACTCCTTGTCGGCTCAATTTTTCACTGTTTTTCTTCGTATAGGTTAGCTTATATTCTGAAACCATGCAGAGTGGAAAATAATTGCACTGATATTCTTTTGATACTTTTCATAGAACTATGATTATGCTTCTGGCTGTGCAAACCTACAACAAACACTGCCATTAAACTTCTGAGCTAGGCTTAAAATAGGTGTGACACTTATAGCACCTATGGCTTTGGAAAAAGAGACAGAAAAATCTGTACCTGGTATCAACAGAGGCAATGAAATCCCCTTAGCAGTAGATTATGGAAGTAGTAAATCATGTACTGTTACTATCATTTAGGAACTGCAAGAAGTATTTCTGTTAGGAAGGGGAGACATTATTTATAAAATCTTAATAACTACAGAAAAATAATATATTTGTGAGGGAGAAAAAGAGCCATTTTCTTACTTTGTACACTTTTTATTTTTTTTCTATCACAGGGTTGTATGTGCTCCTGGTTCGCCTCTGGTTAGCTCTGAGAAGCAATATTACACTGTCTCATGCTTACGGTGACAGCTTCTGCACTCCATTCTCTAGGAATACCTATAATGTTCACTCTGGGGCACTTTGACCGAGAATGAAAAGCTCCCACCACTTCAGCTGGCCATGAAAGTCTAAGTTTGGGTTCTTCCTTCAATATTCTTCAATCACAAGTCCATAAAAAGGTTAAGTAAGAAAAAAAAATATTGCTCAAATATCACTCCATATTTTCTACATACTGCTAAAGCACACAAAAATAGGTGTCGAGTGGCTCTTTGATATGTATTTACCGCTGCACATTCCATTTTCCTCTGTACATACAGCAGATTTGACTACTAAGAAAGCATTGTTAAAAAAGCACTGAGGCAAAATAAAACTGACTGAAATCAAAACTGCTGTTTGAAAGTAAATGGTAGCAAATAAATTGTTTGCCCTGAATGAAGCATAAATCCTTTGGGATTTTGATTCAGTATATTGCAATCATCCTTGTCGTAGCTGCTCTCTGCCTTGAAGACTATCAGCAAATGACAAAATAAAGATATCACCAATGTGGCAAATGGAATTACAATACTGGGACTCTGCTCTTCTTTCCTCTACACTCCATGAAGACGTAGAGCAGGCAGAAGAAAAGGCCACTGAGGAACATGGTGAACTCATTGTCTTCAACTATAGCACTTAATTTCTCTCATCTGCCTTTGTTAACAACTCCTTAAGAAAACTGCTATGGCTTTATCAATCACAATGAGATAAAATGCAAAACCAGAATTCTCTCCAAAGCATCTGGAAACATTATGAAAGGGAAATACTGCAGACAAGTCTCAAAAGACAGTAAGAGGCCTGAGATGTTCAAAACTTTTCTTATTAGTCATAGCATAATTGCTTTTCTGTTGTTTATATAGGATGATGAAAAATAAAAGCAAATTGTGAACAGATGGGAATTTCTTCTATCCCACAGGCCCTCCCACTTCAGAACATCATTGTCCAGTGTCTGGTCCATAAGTTAGATCTACACTGAGAAAGTGCCTTGAAGATAATGACCAGCCTATTGAGCATCTAAGTATTTTGTTTAGTTTGGGATTGTAGGGGGAAACTAAGGTATGTATGGATTGACAGTTATCCATGGCACCAGTGACACGAACAGCAATGACTGTCCAACTCTGAATACCAACATCACTGGCGATTAGATATCAGTCACTTGGAAAAGACATCATTCTGGCAGGCTGAAAAGCAGCTTGTCTGAAGCAGCATTAATCTCAAATACCATGGCTCTCTGGAGGAATATTCAATTAGCATCTAGAAGTTTTGCATGTGATACTAGTGTGCAGTTGTTATTGTACTTATCCAGAGGGACTAGCAATGAAATAGCTCAATAAATATTGAATTTAAACAGAAAAAAAAAAAAAAGAAAAAGAAAAAGAAACTGTAATAATACAGTTCTCTTTAGGCTTTTCACCTGAAGTAAATAGAATTTCGTCAGAGTCAAAAGATTTGCTCAAGGTTACAAAGAAAGGAAAGGATGGGGCATATAGACAATCAGCTTAACATTCCTTAACTTCAAGGAACATTAAGAAGATATATTTTACTGAATGAGGAGTCACACTCAACACAAACTCTTTTTTCTGCTAAAATACATGTGATTTTCCTAAAAAGAATGGTGAAATGAAATAAATGGGTGTGATATTTTTGGATGCATAAGCGATAGATTCACACAGAGTACTATGAATGAGTGTAATAAAAATATTATACTGCAAATATATATATCAGTGCAAATATATATGAAAATATATATACAGTAGTGCAAAGTTTGTTCCCTGAGTAGGAAAATAAGATAGTGAAAATTCCCATCTTTGGCACACATACATGAAGAACTGATGCATTAAAGCTGAAATACTGAAAATATTTCTCTGATCTGCCATGCAAGACCACAGCATTGAAAGGAAGAAAGAAAGGCAGTCATGTTGGTCTTTGAGGATCAGTATATAGTGATGCCAAACACAAGACAAGGCAGCACTTTGCCTTTTCTTTTTTTTTGGTTTATTTCTACATCACAAGTCTCCTATCAGATACAGCATGTCCAATTGTCTTCTTTTCTATTCTGCTCTCCTCCCAAATACACACTGCTGACTAAAATTAACTGCTAAGTAGCTAACCAACTGAAAATGTGGCAGAAATGAAAGGGAAGAGGGCTGAAAGTACAGCCTAGAGCTGTTACACAGTTCCGGTCTAGGTCCTGCTGCTCAGTCTTGAACAAGATATCTTCAACTTTCTTTCCTGAACTCTCCTGAACTCCAAAAAGTCATCTGGGCTTTCAGTAAAGTTGGAAAGGAAAAAAAAAAAAAAAAAAAAAAAAGAAAGAAAGAAAAAGAAAGAAAGCCAAACAATCAAAATCTTAACAGCTGTTTCCCTCCCTGTAACTTCGTGCTGATATTTTTGTGCTGAAATCTTTTTCCTCCAGTGGAGTAAACTTAAATTATTCCAATACTTCACAAAAAAAGGGGGACAACTTGAATTTTTTTAATTAGTTAAACTTTACGTTTTTGAACTAATGCATGAAACGCTGCATAAATTCCAAAAATTATTCTTAGAAGGAAATATCAGGTTTATTTATCCTACTGGAACCCCATCCTACCAAAGCACTGACACAACTTCTGGTCGCTGCTCAGGATAACTACAAGGAAATTAAACAGAGATAAAACTTGCCAAAAATTGAATTTGTAGTAGAATATTTTAAAATTCTGCCTCAGTAACAATCACCAAAGTTACTGAAACTACAACATCCATCAGAAAATTCACCTTTGGGACTACACAACACTGAAGTGACCAGTGGACCTCTAATACTACTTACATAACTAGAATTACACTGCTCACTAGAGAGCCTATAGATCAGTTTCTCCACAAAGCTCCAGAATCAAAGGTGCCAAATGCAAGCATTTTTCTTATAATCCCATTCTTGATCTTTTCATGTTATTATTGGACTTCTTATTCTTAGCTACATTGTTGCTAAAATAAGTTGCTCTTTTTTCCTATAAAATTTGCCAAACCCACTGCTGGAATGCATTTGTATTACCCTCTCACTAGCAGAATTCCTGTAACATTCTCATTGACCTAATTGCAGTTTTTGGCCTGAAAAGATGACACGTTTGTGTGAATCTGGTAAAGCTGTTTAAGCCAGGACACCAGAAACGAAGTACCCGTACAGTCCCTTTCATCAGGCTCCAGACTGAATCCCCTTAGGAATGTGATGGCATTTCTTCTCCCTGCTCTTTCCTAAAATCCTCTTCTACAGCTGCTTACAAAAGAAATCCCAAATCTGACAAAAATAGCCTAGAAACTAAAGTGAAGACAGCTGGAAGGATGAAAGACTTTAGATGTTTAGATACAAACCAAGTGCCATGTTCCAATTACTGGAAGGGACTAAACTGGGTCCCAGGGTACTGGGTCAATGGACAGACCTCTGATACCGCAGTGCAATTAGACTAGTTTAAGTTTCTGTTTGAAAAGCAACATCTCTATTTGGAGAAAAATATGTTTTTTTATTTCTACACCCTGATAGGAAACCCTCCATGTGATTCCTGTTACAGCAGGCCTTCTCTCTGGTGGCAGGAGAAGAAAAAGATTACAAGAAAAAAAGAAATTGTTCAGAGCTAATTGTGAGCAATCAAAATGTAGCAAGAGTACATGAAATAGCAAGCAGAATTGGGTCACAGAACTGGATTCAAAATGCAGTTTGCAGAGTCTCCAATCCAAAGCAGCTAGTTTTGCCCTTCCTGCAAATGAAGCTCACTCTGGGTAGAGTCAAATCTTGCGGCACAGGCAGCACCATAACTTGTGTTCTTTGATGTGGTGAAATCCTGGGACGTGCCAACAAACCCATTTAGAGTCATGGTTCAGGAAAACACATGTAATTGTGTTTCTACTCCTGCAGTGTGCTGTATCCATTCAATGTTTGCCTATATAACACGCCCTCTTGATTCTCTACAGCTCCGGCTAGCACAGGGAGCCGTTAACCATCAGCAGGGAAGGCACGTCGCTGCCGGGACGCTGCCTGCTTGAGGACGCGAGCAGAACCCCCCGGTGTCCGTGGCTTCCTTACCTGCGCAGGTCCTCCCATCGTAGCTCTCGCACACCCAGTCGTGGCACTCGCACAGCGGGCCGTAGTACTTGCCCGTCTCGGTCACTTGGCAGATGCACACTCCGCAGTCGCAGGTGCCTCTGCCGCTGCACGGCTTTCCGCCCGGGACGCGGCACCGGAGCTCCGACGCGGCCTGGGACAGCCGGCACGAGGAGGGGCTTCCCGCGCCGCTCCTGCGGAGAAGAGCGAGGAGAACAAGCTGTGCTCGAAGGCTGCAGCTCGGTGAGAGCTCGCCTTGAGGAGGCCGCCCCTGCTGCCAAGGGGATAGTCACCCCCCTGGAAGCTGGTTTTAGTGCCACAAGTTTATTCCTGGTTGTAAAGGCACTACTAAGTCTCAAATCACCCGTTTTGATTCTCTTGACACCTGTGGGAGTGCGGATGTTGTATTATAATTACTTTGTAAAATTACTTTATGCTTATCCCCTTTTTCATCATGCATATCTGGATTATAGACATACACATGTATATTTTGATTATGAAACATTTTGATATGACAGGTTTAGACATGTAGGTAGTCTAACTGACATGTTTGATACCAAAAAGCAAAGTAATAGCTGATTCTAACACAATACATTTGCCAAAGCAATCCTTTTGCCTTCGTCCCACTGCATATATATATATATTTTTTTTTTTCATGCTTTCATTCGAGCAGGAAAGAGAAATAATCACTGATTTTCATCTGATATAGCCTGTGGCTGCAATTTGACTTAATTCGGTCCTATTCTGGTGCTAAAATGAACATCTGTAGCTCTGCCATGCAATGCATAGGAAGACATAGATGCAATGCCCTGGAGGGCACACAGGGAAAACCACCTGTCTCAGCAGCAGCTGGAATGTAGGGAGGCAGAACGAGGGACTGGTCAAGGCGATGTCCCAGAAATGGGTGTTTGCAGGCTAGGCAATCCGTGGGGTCTGGGTTACCAACACCCGCTCGGCTCAGACGGTAGATTTGGGGAGTTTGGGGGCAAAAGAGCTGCTGCCCCTAAGAGCAGGTAAGTGTTGAAAGGCAGTGGGACAGGGTGCCTCACTGTGCTATAGCACCAAAGTGCAGGAGCAGACAGGGGTTTGTGCTGAGACTCCTGCTCAACACAGGCAGCAGAATTTAGAGGTTCAGGCAGAGAGAGCTGTGAGTCTCCCCACTTTTCACCTTTTCCCCTTGCATTAGAGATCCGCACCCAGGCCATGCAACACACCCCAGCAAAATCTCCGCCGCCCTCCCGAGCCCTGCCCCGTCCCACGCGCCTCGCAGAGGGCCCCACGCTGCCCGGTGCGCGCCGCGGCAGCGCCGGTGGCAGCGGGCCGAGCGGCGCAAGCCCCGGGCTGCCGTCCGAGCCGCACTTACCGCAGGGCCAGCGGGGCGGCCGGCGGCAGGGCCGGCAGCAGGCAGGGCAGCGAGGCGGCCAGCAGCACGGCCAGCCCCCGCGCGAGCATGGTCCCACCTGGAGCGCTCCCGCGATGGGCGCTGGCGCGAGCACGGACGGCTGCTCGGAGCCCGGCGCGTGCGGAGCCGCGAGGCGGCCGAGCCCGGCCCCAGGGCTGCTCCCCGCGCACGGCGGCGGCTCCGATGGGCTGCCTGGGAGCTGGGTTTGGGCAGCACTCTGGGAGGGAGGCCGGTGCCAAACCCCGAAGTTTACAGTCTAGGCAGGGAAGTAATTAGAAACAGTCGCGCGGCCAGATGGTTTATTTTGATGTTTCAAAAGTGGCCTGCTCGCAGACGTGAGCGACCCGCCTCGCTCTCCAAGTGCAGGCACCGTAAATATTTGAGGTATGTGTATCGCCGCGTCTTTGACGGACGGACGCCTGGGCTAATCTGCCCGTCGTGGCTGGGGAGGAGAGAGGAGCGGTGCTCGCCAGCTGCCTCCGGCTGAGCGGCAGCATCCCGGGATGGGCTGCGCCTGCCGGGCTGCCCCGGACCTCCCTGCTGGCTGGCAGGTCCCTCCCTGTCCTCCTTTCCCAAGGGATACCTGCTGGACGCTTTGCACTGCGCGACCCTGGAGCTGCCAGGCTGCACCACCTTGAGTCAGCACAAATTAAAATTGTTAGGAGCTAGCTGTTTCCTAGTGCCTCATTAAAACACTTCACCCTACGAGTGAGAGATTTTGCCAGTGCCGTAAGATTAGGCTGAAATGAGGGAGGTTCTCTCTGAAGGAGGGAAATTTGGCAGGAACAGTCATGCCCATTTCTTTACGCTGTGCGAAAGTTGCAACCCTTTTTGACCCCGCTGGTCCCCTCGGGGGACTGCTGATTGCCAATGCGTCTCTGGGTTGGAAAGCTCTTCAGAAGCTAAGCTTCCATCTCAGCAGATGGTTCAGTAAGCAGAGGCGTCCTGCTCTACATACACACACATCTGCCTTGTTGCAGCAGGCAGGTGATAGAAGAGTTGATAGAAGAGACCCACAGCCCATATCACAGATTATGGCCATTAGCAGCTTTTCCAGAATGAATAACTCCGTGGTTTTACTTTCATATTAGGTAGCTGGTACACCACAGATTATACTGTTGTAGAAACCTTTTTAAGATTCAGTTAAAAGTTCTATGGCTCAGATGCTGCTTTCCCCAAAGTGTAATTAGCTGCCTTACATTTAACATCATTGTGAACTCAAACATACGATTTGAGTTCCGCTGGAAGTCCTCCTGGAGCTCCCTGCAGACAATGCCTCAGATTTTTGACTTTGCTCTGCTTTGTTTTACAGATGCCAAAGGAACCCTTGAAGCCTGATTTCCAGTCAAGTACTTATTCTATTAAAATATAAACTTTCAGTGAAACATAAAAGAGGAGACTGTAAAAATATCTTCTGGATGCTGGTAAATAAACATGCAATGTCATTCAATAAATATACATAGTTCATATATAATCCTTGAGGATAAACAAGTTGAAAACAATCAGGTCTCAAATCACTATTAAAACATAAGACTTCTGTCTTGTTTTAATAATTATCTTTACTAGATTACTTCGATAGATTAATAGAAATTAAGAACTTCACTTGTCAAATACTATCCTCGATATGATTCATAATTTTGCCCTAAAACACAAGGAATGAGGAGGAAAAAAATCTCATAGCTCTGGATGTACCTATAGCATATCATGCGGTGAGCCCTTTCCCCAAAAAGATATTAGGGAGAACCCGGGGATTCCCAAAAGCCCAGTGCCAAACCCCAGCGCCCGGTCTCACCCGAATCCTAGCTAGCTCCTCGGCAGAACATGCCCCGGGCGGGTCACCGAACTCTCAACTCCGCCTCCGATGGTCCCAGGACGGAGGGTAAGCTAGTGGAGGGTCCCCACACCCACGGAATGCCTGTCCCACCGAGGCAAGACACACACGCACGTGGGGGTGCAAACTAGGAACCTTTATTATGGAACGTACATTCCTTTTATATCAGTCTCAACAGGGCACAAACTCTATGGATCTTTGGGTAAGGGGAAAGGTTCTCAGGGGTGTGATTGGGTAATGGGAGGGTTCAACAAA
This sequence comes from Eudromia elegans, assembly GCA_003342815.1. Lineage (NCBI taxonomy): Eukaryota > Metazoa > Chordata > Aves > Tinamiformes > Tinamidae > Eudromia > Eudromia elegans. The sequence goes on along the minus strand of PTEX01000073.1, from coordinate 2,742,682 downwards.
TGACTGACAGGGGCACGTGCGGGGGAAGATTCGGGAGGGTTCAGGAACATTCTACAACACAAGTGTAATGAACAAAACAGGTCTCAACAATTAACATYACAAATACAACAAATAAATGTAACAAATCAATACACATGTAAATGGGGGCTCATCTTGAGCACACGTGTAAGGGTGCAGGCCTAAAATGGCCCGCAACAATATCATATGCTAATTTTTAACAAGTCTTGTCACATTTTATTGTATATTTCACATTGAAAAACTACTATAGAATTTTCCCATTCAATGCAGCTAGTAGAAGACTATTAAGAGCGATCTGCTGACTTCAGTCTAGCACATGCTTATAGCTGTGCTAACCTCAGGCAGTTGACTGATGGACTCAGTGAAAGGGAAGTAATACATCGTCAGGCTCAAAGCCTTTATTTTTGAAGATTTTGAATTTTGCACTATGTGTTCTATCTGTGTGATTTTTTTTCCTCAAACTTATATGTAAAAAATAAAACCTTTAAATTCAAAAGGGGAGCACGTTTAACAACAATGCAGCTTTCAAAAATAGTACTACTAGAAATCTGGTACTAGCCTAGACGTCTAGAAGTTAGAGAAGAATAAATAGAAAGCCCTGGAGTTGAAACAATAGTAATTTCCTTTTTGCACTGGATTTATATTTAATTCAAACACTAAAATGCTGCCATCTGCTCTTGGCCTTTTTTTCCTGTGCAGACTGGTGATGATAGGTGTTCCTAAGACTTCCAAGCATTTCTAGAAGCCATAACTTCAAATGCACATGGAGAAAACATCTGTCATGATTTGCTGAAATTATCACTCTTATTTTTCACTTATTTACATCTGTTAAGGTTCTAAGTGATGTGCACGTCTTGGCTCTGGACCTTTTAATTTTGGAGAAGGCGCAAGGGTGGAGTATTTAAAATGTGCCCCCAGACCTTAAGCTTTGTAATTGCTTTCATATGTACATGCCTCTAATGCAGCGTTTGAATGGTTCTTTACTATGGCTTAATTTCTCTGCTCATAGCTACAATCTAACCTTTTAAGCCTAGAATGTTTGTGTGCATATGAATGTGTGTGTATGTGTATTTATACACATTGGATGTGAGGCTCTCAAACTGGCTGTAAATTTGGTTTAAAAGGAGAGTCTCACTCTAAATAAGAATCTGATATCCTGCCTTGAGGACTGCTCACTTCATTTTAGCCACCCTTACACATAATCCCAAAGAGTCCTCCTCTCTACCGGACTACATGCATCTATACAAATTAGCATGCACAAAGTGCTGCTTTTCCCATCTAGCAAAGTTTCAGATTAGAGCTTCAGACACAGAGGTCTTTGGTACATATTGGTGCACATATAATTCACATATTGTAAAATCATTAGCTGCAAGGTAAAGGTGGAAAGGAGAAAGCCAACATAATGCTGACAAGAGCAAGGAACTGAAATATTCCACCAGTATGAAACAAATGTTTTAAAAGGTAGGCAATAGGCTTCAGAATATTTCTCAGACAAGATAAGTCTTTGAATAAAGAGGTGGAATTGAGAAAACGCTAAGCATGTACAAACTGGGGTCCCAGTTTAAATAAATTGCTATTAATGTTCTTAATAAAAGACAGTGAGTGGTATGGTAAGAGATTGGGATTAGCCTTCCTCCTACAATCTTATTTGCTGGGAAAACAATCAGTAATTTCCTATCCAAACTGGGAAGAAGTGTGATGTCATATTATGGGTGAAAATAAATTTGCAAGAATTGGGGCCAGACCAGGTAATCCACAAGCAGTGGCTTTTAGGGACAAGAACTAGCTTTACTTTCCTTGCACCAGAATTTTGTTTTAAAGCAAATTAGAGTAATATTAAGATATAAAACAGTAAGGAAAAAAAAATTTCACTGTTAGAGTGATCAAACAAACACAGGAACACATTGCCCAGAAACGTTGCAAAGTCTCCATCCACAGAGATACTGGAAATCTGGCTTGGCACAGTCCTGGGCATCTTGCTCTAGCTGACCCTGCTTGAGCAGGAGGGTTGGACTAGAGGATATCCAGAGATGCCTATCAACCCAAATTATTCTGTGACTTTATGATATATACTGTGCTCCTAAGCAACATTTCATTTGGTGTGGGGAGGCCGATGGTCTCATCCAACTACTTTGTTACAGCTTCTTAGTGACCAATTTAATTTTACTGTCACTTTAATCAAGCCAATGAATCTACAAACCAATACTACATGTTATTTTTAAGGCTTATTATTTAATAAAAGTGAACAAGGCAAAATGCCCATCCAGAGAACAGTGTCAGTTTGAAAAATAACTGGAGATCACCAAAATTTATCAGATAATCCTTCTGTGTTTCCCTTCCTGGAAACCACTATAGTAACACCATCGGTTTATATCACTGGAGGGACTGCTGAACCATTCAATTCCATAGCAATTTTATAAAATGAACCAGAATTTGAAAACCACAAACATCCCACAAGTTATTATTTCTCCATAAAATGTGGAGTGGGGAGATTTGGAAACTTACGGTCTTTTTTCATCCCTTCTGTTACTGAGAAACAATCACCAACCTAGATTACTGTACAGATCCAACCTGTAACAAACCACTTCAACATCTGTGGACCAACGTGTTTGACTGAGGCAGCTAAAATCTCTCTAAGTGAAATGGCTCAGAATGGCAGACGACTGCTGAGGTTTATTACCTCCGGCAGCCTTGGAGCCAAACAACAGTCAGGATACACCAGACTTGTGAAGAACAGAAAACCTTGTGTGACATGACGTGGAAACTGGGACAGCCGATGGTACTACCCAGGGGACAGAAACAGAATTTGGAGTTACAGGATCAAGGTCAGAAAGAGACTAAAACTGAGCTGGCCTGAATGTAGCTGACCCACATAGTAATGAATATAAGCTATCCAAGCAGCTTATTGGTGAGCATTAATCAGGATGTTACTGTGACACATGTTATACATGTTACTAAAGCACACCTATATAATACATAGTATACTAGTATATATAGTAAGTATAGTATAGAAGTATACTATATATATACACACTATGTGTACATAAGTGTATATATACACACATATATAGTATACTACTATAGTATACTGTATACATTATATAGTATATACTATCTATATATTATATAGACACTAAGATATATATACTATTGTATATATGCTATATAGAATACTGTGTGTGTATATATACACATACACATACACACTATATATATATATATATATATATATATGCACACCAAGCATCAACTTACTGTTTCACATTCCAGAAGAAACTTTGTATACTGTTTAGTAGCTAATTCCCCCAACCAACAATAAAACTTGTTTGCTACGAAGGCCTTCAGGCAGCATGATTTTTTTCTTTTAATCATGAGGTTGCAAGACAGTTCAGAAAGACAGCAACAGTATTTTTTTAAAATGCTATTATCTTCTTAACCATTTAGCTAACTTACCTCAGAAAATGATTCAAAGTCTGATGTAACCCAAGCTAAGCTGAAGAAGCCAAGCAAGGCAAGTAAATGAGCACGTCATTTTTCAACACAGACATAGTTTGAAAACTGTCTTAGTTTTTGCAGTGACGATGCTGCTTGCTGCTGGGATTCCGACAAAGCCTAAAATAGCGGCAAATACATTAAAATAATTAATTTTAGTGATTTTCAAATTTTGTGACTCAGTTCCTCGAGTGAGTAATGCTGGTTTTCAAATAATGAAAGACCATTCTTGTCTTTGTGAAAGAAGTGTTGTTTCTGAGGATGACAAATTGAAAAATGTGCATTACTGACTTTTTGGAGTCAAAATAGCAATAACTCAGGTTTATCGTTTGAGTTGAACATATGCACACCATATTCTCCGGGCAACAGCAACTGTTCTTGTCTGGTTTCAAGGGTCTATCTTGATCTGGGACCTGCTGCTTGTTATTAAACCAAAAAGCACTGGAGAGAGGGAGAAATAAAGAGAAAACAGGGAGGGGGAGACTATTATCTCTTCACAGTGCTGAGTACTTTTCAAAACCAACCCAAATATATATGTACTAGTTGTGCATTTAGACTTGTTCAAAGCTTGACACTTCAAAAAACATATCCATGTCCTTTATTTCAGCTTGTCAATGTTACCGCTAGTTATTAATATTTGAGAAAGACAGTTTGGTAATCCATGCCCATCAAGGCTAATTAGGAGTATTAACTGATCTTCTTTGACTGTCATTACTGCAGTATTGCTGCACAATTACTTTCTTTATGGCCCCACGCTTCAAAATCAGCCCAACCATCCTTAGATGCCTGGTTTCTGGACTGGTTTCAATCACGCTGAGCCCTGACAAGACTAGGATGCTTCTCAGCACATGCAGAGCAGAACTTTGGATTACTGGAAAATACTGTGGTAGTGACTGTTAAGATGACTAAGGACTTCAAAAGCCCCATGGCTAGAGAGCAACAAAGTAGGAATATAGCAGTTTGGTATTTGTATCCTCTGCCTAAATGATTAAATCTTCCTTCAAGTCTGAAGTTAAATTCTAGATTTTAAATGGCATTTTATGACCTTTTCTAAACCCTAATCTCAAAATGAATATTTCATGAATGCTTTTACTCATTACGGAATATCTGAAATCTGATCAAGCAGGGAGTTCTTTTTCAAATGATGAATCCATTTCTAACAATAGAATTTCCAATAAGCTCAGCTCTTGAGATTTTTAAAAACTTGTTTACATTACTCTTCATAACAGATACTTAGGTACAGTAAGGACACGACAGGTACAAATACATCTCAGATTAAACACAGAAATAAGAGTCAACAATTTATTTGTTCCCAATGTATATTTGTCTATTGTCTATTTTTTAATTAAAATATGCAGCTGTATCTATATAGATGTCAGGAAATGGGATAGTAGCAATTGGATTTTATAAAATGGTCAGTTTTGGTTCCCAACTTTCCCTTCCTATCTCTTGCTATTTCTCACCGAAAATGAGGAAAATTAGATGTTCTTTACTTGCCTGTCTCGGCACAGCCTAAAAGCACTAGACTCTAATTTTAAGCCTTATAATTGCTTGTAACTGCATCCACAACAACACAGGGGCCTGAGGACTATCCAAAGTCTGTAGAAAAACATGGAAGACCACATAGATGTTTTACATTTATATTTTTTTTCCAGGTACTGATAAATATATAGCAATAGGAATCATTGGTTTGTTGATTAGCTTTCACTCAGGAAAAAAAAAAATCATACTCTTTTCGCAGATCATATTACGCAAATTAAAGCAATAAGTAAGACTGAGAAGGTAAACCTCACTTGAATTCTCAATATTAGTCTTCTGGAATTTTAGAAAATTGTACAAGTGTCCATGAAATCAAAAGAAAATCCAGCCTTCTGCTGAAGGTTCTGCTCTCTCAGAAACCTATAGTTGGTAGAAGCTCAAGTGTAGGCAAGGAGGGCAGAATTCAACACAGGGTGTTAACACAGATATTGCCTTGTAAAAGTAAAAATATGAAGGCAAGGAAATACGTATTATTTAGCAATACTTATGCAATAAAATGAATCTCCTTTTATTTGGTACTCATTAAAAATGTGCCTAGAAGGAGCACTTCATCCAACTCAGCCCACAGCTTAGTTCTCCCAAAGTGAGGAAGATGTTTACACACTGGAGCTAGCTCAGCAGAGGCCACCAAGGTGGTCAAGTGGTGAAAGCTGGGGCAGAACAGGACGTGTTCAACCTGGGGCAGAGAGTTTCGGGAGCACCCCACAGCAGTCCCTCATGCCCACAGGAGGTTGTACAGAAGCTGGAGCCAGGCTCTTCCCAGAGGAGCACGGCCAGAGGAGAAACAACGTGCAATGGAAGGCACCTTTTCCCAGTATGGAAGAAGTTCTCCCCGATGACAACAGTTGAACATTGGAACGGGTGGTCCAGAGATGTGATGCAGCCTCTGTCTCTGGCAGTTGTGAAGATGCAGCCAGACGAGGCCCTGAACAGGCTGCTCCGATCTCACAGCTGGCCTTGCTTTGAGCAGGAGCTTGCTTTGACCAGGCGACCTCCCGTTCAACCTGAGCTCATCTGCAAAATGATTTGTTCTCTAAGCCTGCGTATCCACAGAAAAGCTGTTGCACCGTATCACATCTACTGGCAAATGCCAATATTTCTTTTGCTTAGATATAGCCGCAATGTTTCACTGTTTGTGACCGTCAATTTTCATTTATGAGATGCTATTGCCAACAGCGTAATGCTGCCTAGCAACTTATTCCAAGTAATAAAATATAATTGGGGAGGAAGAATACAAAACATAAAGAGTATTATATGTAAACACTTTTATTCCTAAATTGATTTGTTTTCAATTTCTTTCATGAGCGATCAGCTGGCTGATAGCTAACACAGACATAAGTCCCTCAAACACTAAAATTAGGTGCTTAAATTTACTGGAATTGGTAATGCTGTTACTGCACACAAGTGTTGGCAGGGCCAGATCCATAATCCTGAGGCTTGCTCCCTAACTGGCTTACTAGTTTTCGCTGTAAATGTCAAATAGATATAATCTAAAGGAACTTAATTCAATTTATGCCATATGTTTTCCTTCTGCTTTCTGGGGTATTTTGTGTGGGGTTTTGCTGTTTAAATCCTATTGCACATTTTTAATGCTATCATAACAACAATTTTGTTTGCGAGATTACCTCTTTAATTTTGCTAATGTTACAAGCTTCAAAAGGTAACAGGTTCCTATTATTTCATATCAACTGTTGAACTATAAACCCAACTACAAGGAAACAATATTTTTGCTCAAGAAATTACTGAAACAGATCAAAATATGGTGACTTCATTTACAGTAATGGCTTTCCAAGTTTTTTATTATTATTTCTAGCATCTCTTTACCAGTTATTATATTCCAACTGATATAATCATGTTATTTTCCTATTATTTAAATAATTATTTTTACTCTGGCATGAAAAATCAAATCTTTATTTGTTTTTTTTTTAAATTCTGAAAATCAGCAAGACCACCTGGTTGCTGATACCATTAAAATACCCATAGGGTGCTGCAGCTATGGAGAGACATGCATAATACTGATGTGGCTACGGGTGCACAAACAGGGTTCCTCACCAAAACCAGAAAAAACATTGTAGTACAGAAGTCCACCCTGTCAAAACAAAAGCAAACGAAAACCTACAAAACTGATGAAAAAAAAAGTACTTTGGTAAGAGGGTTTTTTTGTTTTGTTTCATTTTCTTTCCTAAATTTCTGCGCTTGAATAGATACAGTTTCTCCCTGCCCAGTGGCAGCTCAGCTGCACCCATCAGAAAGCGCTCTGCGCCCCTGTGGGTTATTCTTGATACTCCACTCGGCCCTCGCCCGGCAGGGCGCATCTCAGGGACGCCTGGGACGGCGCGCTGCTGATGAAGGCACTCGCGGGGTTTGCCACGGACGGGGCCCGCTCGCCCCCATCTGCCACCGCGCCAGGGGGAGCCACTCTGCCTAGAGCAAGTGGGCACAAAATATAAAGCAAAATGAAACACTAACATAAATAATTTCAAGTAAAATAAAATAGAATGAAATGAAATTAATAAAATAAAATAAAATAAAATAAAATAAAATAAAATAAAATAAAATAAAATAAAATAAAATAAAATAAAATAAAATAACTGAAAAAAACACCCACTTTTGTTTACGCACCCTCCAGTCTTTGATAGCCTGGGTGATGCTTACTCTAAAGCAGTGGGGTTAGGATTTGGGGGGTGGGATGGAGGAAGGTCACCCACGCTCGCCCACCCACTCAGATTCACACTCACACAACACCCACACACAAACACAAAGCACACACTCACACACACAACAGTCACACTCACGCTCTCACACTCACACGCCGCTGCCCATCCCCGGCCCGCGGGAGCCCCGCGCCGCTCCCCGCGCCGCCGCCGCCCGGCCCGGCCCGGCGCCCCCCTGCTGATTTACGCCAGCGCG